>LNAR01002082.1:0-70281 GCA_001630585.1 Pseudogymnoascus sp. BL549 | reverse complement strand
GACCGCTGACACCCCTCCCCCCCTTCTCAGCCTCCCGCGCAACCAAGTCCCCGAGTGGGCATCCAACTACATCAACTACAAAGGCCTGAAGAAGCTCATCCGAGCCGTCGCCGCGGAACCCGAACATGCCGATCTGGCAGGTCCGCATTCTTGAACCATAACCCTTCCCCGGACACCCCCAAATCTGACCTCTGCAGAATTCTTCTTCTCCCTCGACCGTAACCTCGAGACCGTCGACGAGTTCTATAACCGCAAGTACAGCAAGGCCTCGCGGCGGCTGCGCCTGCTCGAGCACCGCGACCATGACGACCTGGAGGAGCTGAGGGCCGCGCTGCTGGATCTCCGCGGACAACTGAGGAAGCTACAATGGTTTGGGGAAGTGAATAGACGGGGGTTTCTCAAGATTACAAAGAAGTTGGATAAGAAGGTGTCGAGTTCTTTTATACAGAAGTCGTATATCACGTCGCGCGTCGACCCCAAGCAGTTTGCCACCAACCAGGCGCTGTCGGAGTCGATGAAGTCGATTAATGATTGGCTGTCTGCGCTCAATGATGCGAAAACGCCGGAGAGCAAGTCGATTCACTCCGTGAACAAGCCTATGCTCAATCTACCCGCCGGGCTTCTAGAGACAGTCAAAGGAGCGGTGCGCAACGACGATGCGTCTATACTGAAGGAGATATTGGCGGGAGCTGAGTTTGAGGCGGGAGACCCTGCTCTGAACAGCCTCGAGCTGTCGCTCCTTCAACGCTCCATCTCGAGCAAGTCAAAGAAGTGCATTGACTTTCTCATAGCAGAGGTCAAGGACTTTGACGAGCCGGATGATATCAACCAGCGCAACTGCCTGCACCGTTTGGTGCTCGCTATTAACAAGACGAACAAGGACCAGGCGGCGCAGATGCTCGAGACGAACCAGTTCATTCATCCAGCTGCCCAGCCCCTCTTGGGGCCACGCGCAAGCAAGTGCGCCGAAGCCGAAACCCCGAGTCTCGATGGGGAGACGGTGAATATGTTGTCGTATGTGCTGGAGAGGATGAAACCTTCTCAGTACGGTGCGATTGCAGCCAAGGACTCGTATGGACGACTGCCGCTTCATTACGCTGCGCAACTCGGCATCGTTGTGGTCTGCGAGGTTTTGATGAAGTTCATGCGCGAATGGGGCTTGTTTAATGTCGACAACGGCATTGATGCGCCGGAATGGCAAGACTACGAGGGTCTGGCTCCGCTGCATCTGAGTGTGGTTGGCGGACACTATCTTACCTCCAAGGCGCTATTTGAAGCCGAGGGCGTCACTGGAAAGGCTGCCAGAAGCTCAAAGTCTAGTGCAGTCTTGAATCTCGCTACAAAGTCGAACTACTACAAGATTGTCAGGCTTTTGGTAGACTCGGGCGTCGATGTGAACTGGCAAGATGCAGCTGGCGAGACAGCTCTCCATGTTGCTGCCAGACACGGTCACGTCGAGTGTGCCAAGATTCTCCTCGACGGCACCGTGGAGCAGAAGGCGGATCCGAATGTCTGCGAGAAGTATTTTGAGTGGACGCCTGTGCATATCGCGGCTGTTGATGGACATCTCCCTATCGTGGAGTTGCTTATCGAAGCCCGTGCCGACGCCAACCGCGAGGATTCGTCTGGGTGGAATGCCCGCGAGCATGCGGCGCTGAGAGGCCATATTGATATCGCGAAGCTGCTTGCTGAGTATATACCCCAAGATGCTGAGTCTGTCGATGGTAGCTCAGGTTCAGCGGGCTCGCCTCCTGGTATCGCGTCGTTGGAAGAGCGGAATTCGCAGACGACTGTTAAAGAGTCCAACCCCGTTAGGGCATTCGGTCATCGTTATCTGACGGACCAGAGTATGGTGCTCGTTAGTCTCGGATCGATGGATATGAGGAAGTCGAATGATGCTGTGAATCTTGAGAAGATTCCTATTTCGGAAGCGCACTCTACTCAGCTGGATACTGCGTTGTCGATTCTCGTATCTGCTGTTGGTGCGGAGGGTGATCAGACGACGATCGATCTACCTGTGCAGGAGAATATCGCTACAGAGCCGTTCACCTTCTTGACCAAAGACCCGTCAAAGGTCAAGCTGATGTTCGACCTGGTCCCAACGTATTCCGGGAACCAAAAGAACAAGCTCGGCCGCGCAGTCGCACTGCTCTCCTCCATCCGCTCAACCGTCGGCTCCAAGCGCGCCAACCTCGCCGGCGACCTTTCCGTCCCAATCGTAGCCGCCGACACCCTCGAGGTCCTCGGCACGGTAAACTTCAACTTCCTCATCATCACGCCCTTCTCGCACCCCAACATGGAGATCACCGAAACACAGACCTACTGGAAGTCCCTCCAATCGCCCATGGTAATCGGACATCGCGGCCTCGGTAAAAACCAAACCGCAAACACCTCCCTCCAGCTCGGCGAAAACACAATCCAATCCTTCATCTCCGCCGCGAACCTGGGGGCAAACTACGTCGAGTTCGACGTGCAGCTCACTAAAGACCACGTCCCCGTCATCTACCACGACTTCCTCGTCTCGGAGACGGGCATCGATGCCCCAGTGCACACTCTGACGCTCGAGCAATTCCTGCACGTCAACGACACCGCGCCGGCGCGCTCGCAGCCCCCCTCGCCGCTGAGGAAGGCCGATACGCCGTCCCAGGCCCTTCCCGTGCTACCCGCTCTGACGCCGCGCCCGCGCTCGCTGTCGATGGGATACACGCCCGCGGACACGAACACGCTGATGGAGGAGCGGATGAAGTACACGCACGACTTCAAGGCGCAAGGTTATAAAGCCAACTCCCGCGGGCGATTCATCCAGCAGCCTTTCACGACGCTGGAGGAGCTGTTTAAGAAGCTGCCGGCCAAGGTGGGGTTTAACATCGAGCTCAAGTATCCGATGTTGCATGAGAGCGAGGAGCACCATATGGATGCCTATGCGGTGGAGTTGAATTCCTTTACTGATGCTGTGCTGGCTCAGGCGTACGAGCTGGGGAATGAGCGGCACTTGATCTTCAGCTCGTTTAACCCGGATGTGTGTCTTGTTCTCTCGTTCAAGCAGCCCAACTTCCCGATCCTGTTCCTGAGTGACGCGGGTGCGTCGCCGGTGGGCGATATTAGGGCGAGTAGTCTGCAGGAGGCGATTCGGTTTGCGAGTCGCTGGAACCTTTTGGGGATTGTGGCGCAGGCGGCGGCGTTTTGTGCGGCGCCGAGGTTGGTCAAGGTGGTCAAGGAACATGGGCTTGTTTGTGTGAGTTATGGGGTGCAGAATAATGATCCGAAGATGGTGCAGGTTAGTCCCACAGTCCCCCCCCACAAGACGCCTACTCCCTCCTACTTCCTACCATTTGCTCGCGATGGTTGTTGGAGTTGGGTAGTACGAGAAAATGAGATGAGGAGCTAACGCATGACAACAGCTACAAGTAAAAGAAGGCATCGACGCCGTGATCGTCGACAGCGTCCTCGCGATCCGGAAGGGTCTTCAACAGAGCGAGGACCTCGCCAAGGAGGCGAGCGAGGTGATGATGGAGACCGCGGCGGCGGTCGTGAATGGGGAGGTTGATGCTGATGATGCTGTTGCTGTGGAGTAAGAAGCGTGCGTGTGTGCGTATGGGCGTGGGTGTGGGTATGATGAAGGTGTAGGTTATCAACAACTTGGGATGGGGTACTGGGTACAACGGTTTGGGTTATCAACAACTTCGGATGGGGGGGGGGCTTACTGGGTAGAAAGGTCATACAGGCTGGTTTAGATGACTGGTTGGGGGTAGAATCGGTACAGAAAACACCTCGTTTTGGAAGGGGAGGATGATGGCTGGTACTAGACGGCAAAATGGTACAGTACAGTTACAGTTTCTGAAAAATCCATTCTTATGAATTCCTGGCAATGAAGCCAGTTGAATACCCTATAATACCTGTCCCTCATCTCGCAGTGATGCATGCCCCAACCTCACAAAGTATGACCATCACGACCATACAACAACGTGTAATGTAAAGTGTCCATTTCACTAACTAACCCCGAGCCTACTCGCTCAGAAAGCTAGGGACGGAAAAAGGACGACGGGAAGCGAGCGAGGCAGGCAATCTGATGCCTCTTCCACATCTTGCTCAAGCAACCGGGCATCCCCATCAGAAGACGTCCCCACCCCTCCATCCAATCTATCATACACACCCTCAACCCCCACTCAGAAATTCACCCCTCACCAACCTCCTCCCTACTCAACCCTAATCTTCCTCCCCCCCTGCACCACTACCCCGGTATCCCCAATACGACTCATAACGCACTTCGGTTCCCTCTCGCCCGAATGCATGCTCGCCAGCGCAAACGAATCCGTATTATGCGCAAAGTGCAAAAAGTACCCCTCGGGCACCTTCTTGACGGCCATGACCCCGATGGCGCCGGCAGAGTGGCTGTTCTTGACGCCGGGGTGCTCCATAAAGTCGTTGAGGACAAAGGACTCCATGGCGTCTTCTTCGCTCGTTTCGACGTTGGTGCCGCCGCGGCCCCGCTTGGTGCAGAAGTACAGGCGCTCGGCGCATTTCTGAGATGCCATCGTGGTAGCCATGTGCTCGCCGGTGCCGCTCGTGACGGCGGCGACGGTGACGTTCTCCGAGTCCTCGAAGTCGGCGGGAATGACGGCTGTGCCGACGCCGACGAGAGCGGCTGGTCCGACACGTCCGCGGTGCTTCATGCCGATGCCGCCAGAAGACGAACCAGCAGCGATGTTTCCAAAGATATCAATGGCGATGGCGCCGACGGTATCAGTAATGCGGTCTTCGTCAATATCAGAGAGCATGAAAGCTGGGAACGGCTTGGGAGTCTCAACTTCGGGCTCTGGAAGTGTATTAGCCTCTTGCGTATCATCGGCGGAGCCATCAGCGCCTCTGCGTTGCCTGCAGGCGGCGTTGCGCGTCGCTCCTGACGATGTTTCAGAAACACCTTTGGACGGCTCGTCACTCGCATCCACATTCGGGTTTGGTTTAAGTAAAGATGGAGTACGCGGCCCATGTCCTTCACTAGAACGGCTACCGCTGTACCTAGGGCGCTTGGCCGAGTGCATTGATGGGCTGGTAGGAGCGCGGGATGGAGTGTTTGACTCATATTGGACTTTAGTGTCTGGAGTCCTTGGTGTTTTTGGCGGGTTCGACAAGGCTGGAATCCTGGTTGGCAGCACATCTTGCTCGGGTTGGAAGACACCTTGCATCTTGTCATCTGAAAGAGCGGCTGGCGATGCTGCTGCTGGAGTGCCCGGTTGGCCTTCGTTCCATGTTGCACTCATGAGAGCGTTGAAATGGTCTCGTCTTTGCTTATCACGCACTCTTTCTTCGTATTCATGGTCAATCACCTCCTCGCCTGGGCTGCCTGGACTGTTGGGAGTGCGGGGAAACCCAGCTTTCCTCAGGTCTTCGCGCCAGCGGATGAATCTTTCTCTGGCGTTGTTGGAGACGAGCGCATCGTGGTGAACTATGTCCATCCCATGCTCAAACCCAAACTCCGCTGCTCCATCAGCAATCAATAGGTTTGGTGGTACACGTCTGAGCGACAAGGGGCGGTTTGACTCGTCCAGAACAATCCGGGCTAGGTGGATCGGATTCTTAATTTCTTTGCATACGTTAGCATATCCATTAACCTTACATAGGCTTCTTGACCTACTCGCAACGGCACCGCAAGCTCCACTTCGACCCAGATGATCAACTACTGTTGCGTCACACTCGACAATACCCTCGATCGTGAGGTTACTTCCGTATCCAGCATTGGTGATTTCTTTGTCTTCAAGGACTTTGATTGCTGCTTCGACTGCATCGACTGCATTGCCGCCCCCACGAAGAAATCGCATTGCAATCATGCACGCGCTCCAAGATTGTCAGCACGATCTGGGAATGACATCTCACGAACGGATATTGCAGCTCAAAGGGGGGCGGGGGAACTAGAGTGTGAGTTGGAAAACTTACTCTGAGCATGCGCTGAGATGTATTTTTTCATTCGCTGTGCTGTGATATCCAGCACCAGCATGGACGAATATAGCTGCCACCGGAGCATGACTTTGTCGATTCAACCCCGGTCGTTTCTCCCCTGAGCCATCCATTGCGACACCAAGTACTGGCCTGGGATACGGAGTCTGGGCGCGGATATACCCCAGAGCACGTTGTTCTTTGGACCGTGGAAACGGTCTCGTAACAATGTGGGCTAGGCTTATATTCGTATTCTTTACGTGGTCATGGACTCGACCGCGGATGATTCTAAACCGGTTCCGAGCGTGGTTAAATCTTCTGGAAAGAATATGGTGTCTGGAAGGTGTGTCTTGTTCTTGCATAGGGTGGGCCAAAGTGTGAAGTCAACAAAGGCTGCTGCAGGAACAATTTATCGCGTAGTGTTGTGGGAATTCCTGGCGAGTCCGGTTGAGGGTCGGCTGTTTCTCTGACGCGTCGAAAGCTGGGTGGATTTGCGAGGCAATAGGAGCAATGAACATGAAGGCTGATGAGTTCTTGTCCGGTGAGTTGCCCGGTGTTCAGCTCACCGGCGACGTGTGCACTGTCAATGAAAATTGGGGCGCAAGTGATTTGTTGTTATTGGAAAAGACCGAAGTTGAAAGGATGGGGATGGATATGAAGATCAGAACAGGAAGAAGGCCTGGGAAGCTTCGCAGCATCAGCCTTCAGGTGCTTAACGGAGACGCCCAAGAACGCTCAGATATTGGCAACAAACCAAAGCTCTTTGTACAACAGACACGTCCGTTGACCGTCTTACGGAATCCGCACAGAAAATCCCGAACTCAATAATTCTAGGTTGAAACGGAGAACCAACTGCTATACAAACGAGTGGTACATATATGGACAAAAGATCTGTTATACAGAGTCTTTTTATGAGATGGAGAGGCGGGGCTTGACACACAACAACACAGGTTTTCAGGAAACAAGTAACGACAGTGATAAAGGATTAAAGAATGATCGGAAGTGACTGGTTTCGGTGAAGATGAGATATTTGATGGAGATGAAACCAAAGAGGAGGAGGCCGAGTAGGGTGGTGAGAAGATCCCTCACTCGGCTTCAATAGGAGATAGAAGCGCTCGGAGAGGATTAATCTACCTTATCTCATCACTTATTCGCAGTTGCCATAGCGTGAAATATATTGAGAACTCATCAACGATTTATTGGCCGAGGGCCGCTCTTTCTTAATTTGTAAACTGAGACGCGGCCAAGTGTGAGTCGTTCCTCCATAACTTTCTGATATAAAAATACATGGTCACGTGATCGAAGACACCAGCCTCCAACCTGTCCAGCCTCACGCTAATCCATGGTGGGGCGGCTTCCGATAGGCTGCGTCGCCCACCAGCTTCCGTCGTCATCCAAACCTCGAAGGTAACAACTTCCTTGCGACGCCGACGCCGCTGCTATATATCTCTACAACAGCTTCACTCATCTTCATTGAAGCTGTTGGTGTACTGAGCGCCTGAAGAACACCCCCCAACCCCCAAGATGGCGTCTCATACCCCCGCCGTTGTCATGGACAAGTAAGCACTTTTACCCCACTCCTTCCCCAATGCACCGCCGGCTGTGGCATTGTAAGACATACTGACAATTTATACAGCGGCACAGGTTTCTCGAAGCTCGGTGAGATGGAATGAAAGCCTCGAACTGGGACAGAACTGACTATATCTCTCTAGGGTTCGCTGGAAATGACTCGCCGTCTTTCGTATTCCCTACCGCCATCGCGACCAAGGGCGGGGCACCAGGAGGCGGAGGCACTGGATCTGGCCGCCCAGGTGTCGGAGCGAAGCCATCGTTCCTCACTGGCGGAACTGGATCTGGAGGTGGAAACTTATCTATGAAGAGAGGAACAGAGGACCTGGACTTCTTCATTGGTGACGAGGCCTTGGCAGCCGCAAATGGACCAGGTACGTTGCAGTCTCTGCGTTAGGCGGAAGTGAGACTAATTCCAGTGCAGGATACGGAATCCACTACCCCATTCGCCATGGTCAAGTTGAGAACTGGGATCACATGGAGCGCTTCTGGTCGAACTCGATATTCAAATACTTGCGCGTTGAGCCAGAGGACCATCACTTCCTGCTCACCGAGCCCCCGCTAAACCCACCGGAGAACCGCGAGAACACCGCCGAAATCATGTTCGAGTCGTTCAACTGCGCCGGTCTATATATCGCTGTCCAGGCAGTGCTCGCCCTTGCCGCCTCGTGGACCTCCTCCAAGGTGTCGGACCGTTCATTGACGGGAACTGTCATTGACTCTGGTGACGGTGTGACCCACGTTATCCCAGTTGCCGAGGGATACGTTATCGGTTCCTCGATCAAATCCATCCCAATCGCCGGTCGCGATATCACCTACTTCGTGCAATCCCTCCTGAGAGACCGTGGCGAGGCCGACTCCAGCTTGAAAACTGCTGGAGAGATCAAGGAGGAGTACTGTTACGTGTGCCCAGATATTGTCAAGGAGTTCAGCAGATTTGACAAGGATCCCACACGATTTGTGAAGCATCTTGTTACCCAGCCCGGTGGAAGGAAGGTGTCGGTCGATGTTGGCTACGAACGTTTCCTGGCCCCTGAGATCTTCTTCAACCCCGAGATCTACTCCTCCGACTTCCTGACCCCCCTCCCACAAGTGGTCGACACCGTTATCCAAACGTCGCCCATCGACGTGCGTCGCGGCCTCTACAAGAACATTGTCCTATCGGGTGGATCGACGCTCTACAAAGATTTTGGTCGCAGGTTACAGCGTGACATCAAGCATCTCGTCGATGCTCGCATCCGCGCCTCGGAAGCGAAGAGCGGAGGTGCGAAGTCTGGTGGCCTGGAGGTGCAGGTTATTACGCACAAGCGCCAGAGACACGGTCCGTGGTTTGGTGGAAGTTTGCTGGGACAGACGCCCGAGTTCAGGAGTTACTGCCACACCAAGGTATGTTTTACTAAGTACTATGTACACTTTCGAGATGTAGCGCTAATGTTTTACAGGCGGAGTATGATGAAATAGGCCCGTCCATTGTGCGGAGATTTGCTCTGTTGGGAGGTCCAGGTGGTTCATAGAGCGATGTGGGTGCAGGAGGTACCGGCTGAGATAGGGGGGAGGAAAAGCTATAGATACTGTAGTTTCAAGCGTCATGCACACTTTATATTGATTTATATGCCACGGTCGGTGAATATTATGCCTGAGCAAGCCTTTCGCTTGCTAAAATGGCTACGGTCTTATCGGAATAGCCGGCCTTCATTAGAGTGGATTCCGCTGCCTCCCAGTCTGGGGAAAGACTAGGCTCTCTGACCTGGGTCTTGGCCTTTAGTGCTTTACGCTCCTTCTTGGAAAGCTTTGCGGCTTTTTTCTCTCCAGTCATCTTTATCTCGCCATCTATGCGTTCACCTTCCCTCTGTCCCCTTCGAATCTCCTCTCCAATCAACTTTTGTACTGCCTTCTTGAGTTTTTTCTTTTGCGTCGCGGTACGTTTTGCTGCTTTGCTATTCTGGCCCATGATTGCAATCTCGTTTTCCACGTGTTTGGCTGCTTCAGCTTCCGCCGCCCTTTGAAATGGATTATCGCCTCCTTGATCTTGACTTTGATAACCCAGCTGGCCCCTGACCGCATTTCGAAGAGTGCGCTCTTGTTCGAAAAGACTTCGTTCTAAGTCTTGTTGCGGCCGCAGCCAATGCTGATCGAGGCAATCATCTATCACACCCGCGAGTGTTTTGACCTTTTCTTGGAGCAGCTGTAGCATACGTATCTGTTTCTCGCCTTGTTCCACGCTTGTCCATCTATCGATATAGTCAGACACAGCTAGAGATACCATCCTTTCTGCATTTTGATACTCAGGCTCCTGTTGGGTAGCGAATCCTCTCTCGGCCTCCATAACGGAATCCCACAGCTTTATAGCAGATTCAAATGACAACTGGTAATTTTCTCCACTATGGCCATGGAACTCTTGTAGAACGTCGAATGGAATTTGCCTCCTAGAATCCAGCCTCACATAGCTTTGAGGTTTTGGCATCTCACATGCCCCTGTCTCTGTGGGATCTAGGTTTACTTTTGAACGAGTATCAGAAGTATCCCAATGGTTCCCAGAGACTGGCATGTACATTCGACGATCAATTTTTTTGTCGATGGATGATGTGATCGTGACAATATGAACATGTCCATCTGATTGCCTATGTATGACGACCACGGGATGCTGCTGATATAACCAGTCTCTGTGAATTTCGTGCTGCGTATCCAAGCCCCATTTTTTATAAGGTTTGAACTTGTACACACGCCCAACACAGTTCCTGGCAGCTTCTACCTCCAATGTCACTGGAGATGCGGCCGAATTGGGATCGGGAGTGGAGCTTGAGCCTGGTTTTGAACTCATTTATGCTATTTATTCAGCTTGGGATTTGAGAATTCGTGTGCATATTAAACCGAGAATTGAGGCGTACATTCTATACGAAATAGAGGAAATGGGATATTCTAATATAAGATTTAACTGCAACATTTTGAGGATGCTGGCCTGATTGAGGGTCATGATGACGATTAGCTGCTGAGAGACCCTTACAATAGAGCTGTCCAAAGGGTTTTAAGAACCCCTAGTCCCTTCAATATTATTTTAATAACTACAGGGTTTTCCATATGATTGGTGAATGATATTTCGGGAAGAGGGATATTTCGGGAAAGTTGTAGCTTGTCACGACATCACCTACGTAATGGGACCTGCAAGTCACCTGTTCTCGCATTCCATGTCCTGTCATTCGTGACCCCAACATTGTTCTCTTAACGTCTGAAGTAATCCCATTTAACAACTAACAGCTACGAGGCAGCATTGTTTCTACAGCCATTGAGTCGACTACGCTGGCCGTGGGAATCATAGACAATGGACAATTTACCAGATACGCAATGGGCACAAGTTTCTCAGAGACCCGGTGATAGTAGGCCCTCCTCCCCGTCGTTTTATCATACCCTTCGACACTACCCTTTATCATTTATGACCAAAGAAAGGCAGTCACTAAGCTGTCTCAGAGGTCGAATACAAGAAGATTCCTGTCCCTATCCCTGGTCCAGATGAAGTCCTTGTTAATATAAAATTCTCCGGGGTTTGCCACACGTGCGTCTCTGATACTCATATTGCAAAGTAAAGCAACGCATGGATTATACTGACAGCATAGCGATTTGCATGCCCTGGACGGAGATTGGCCTCTCAAAACCAAGTGGCCCTTAATCGGAGGCCATGAAGGTGCCGGAGTTGTAGTCGAGCGTGGCGAGCTCATCAGCGATATCAAAATCGGAGATCATGTCGGCGTAAAATGGCTGAACGGTTCCTGTCTATCTTGCTCCTTCTGCCAAGCTGCAGATGAGCCGTTATGCCCCAAGGCGATCTTGTCCGGCTACACGGTTGACGGCACCTTTCAAGAGTACTGTGTTGCTAAAGCCGCACATGTCGCACGTATTCCGCCAGATGTCGACCTAGCGTCTGTGGCACCTATTCTCTGTGCTGGCCTCACGGTGTATAAAGCACTAAAAGAATCGAATGCCCGTCCAGGACAGACTGTTGCTATTGTCGGCGCCGGAGGTGGGCTAGGAACGCTTGCTATTCAATATGCGAAAGCAATGGGCCTTGGGGTGCTGGCGATTGACGGTGGCCCTGAAAAGGGAGAGCTGTGCAAGAAGCTCGGCGCAAAGACATATGTTGATTTTGAAAGCACGAAGAACATCGTGGCGGATGTCAAAGCAGCAACGGATGAGCGCGCAGGCCCAAACGCCGTGCTATTGATTGCGCCATTCGAGAAGCCGTTCCAACAAGCCAGCGAGTACATACGGCCACGGGGGACGATCGTCGCGATAGGAATGCCCACGGATGCAATCCTTAGGGCGCCTGTCTTTGAAACAGTCGTCAAGATGATCACCATTAAAGGGAGCTATGTTGGAAACAGGCGCGATACAGCGGAGGCGATCCAGTTCTTTGCGCGCGGGTTGATTAGTGCGCCTCTTGAGGTGATGGGACTCAGTCAGTTGCAGGAGATATTCGAGAGATTACGCGCAGGAAAGGTAACGGGGAGGATAGTCGTCGACACTAGCAAATAGGATCGGGGGGGGGTTATATTGATCGACGAGGCGCGAATGCGATGTCAAATGCTAGAGTCGGGGTAGTCGCGCTTATCCCGGGGCTGGTATCATAACTTACATCATCTCGTGGGGGCACATTTGAACATAACGAAGGAAGTCATATCAACAGTAACTCAAAGCTCACAAACTGCTGATAGGACATATTGTTACTATAAGTTTTGATGACAGCTATGAGTAAACTCAGGTGTCTGGGCTTTTGGCGCCATAATTATCACATATAGTCGCTCAAAAATGAAGTTCACACACCAAACTATAGCAGCTTCAAATTCAGTATCAGTTTCTGTATCAAAATACCCCTCAGATATCTGGGCGGCACAAGTAGAGTGTACGTTTTGGTTCGTCAACTGCGCCATGTTCGTTGGATGTTGGCATCGGAATGGCCGTGTTTCTATGAGGGGTTTGGCCCGGGCCAACGGTTTCCGAGCTAAGCGCTGCGCCTGCCCACCACCAACACATTGCCGCCCAACATATGAAAGCCTGTCAAAATGATCACGAGTGCTATCAAGGCCGCAACCGTTTTCCACGACTATCAGGGGTAGGGGGCCATTGTTGGCCGTGTGAGGCAGTCCCGAGGAGAACATGGAATAGGAAACCCGCCCTTTTGCCTCCTCTAGATCGACCCCGTGGGTTGACACCACCCAAGGTGACGCGGCGATATTCTGATATTCAGTAAGTTGGCGCTTCAAAAAGCGCTTGCCACAATGTTGGCTTGTCTCTAGTCTTTACGCTCACTTCGAAGTGAGCGCCTACGATGGGCAGATTTCAATCCACAGCCTCCGTATGTTGGAGCTTTTGGTTCAACCCTTATCTGTTGGACATTGTGCCATCCACATGCACATGCACATGCATATATATATATATATCGCGACCTGCATCTGAATGGTTAGGATCATTCTTCTGTAACACTCTACTCAATCTCTATTGGCATCTTCCCAAGGCAACACAGCAAGACCCCGCATTCGGACAGCTTCAACCCCACAAACCACCCACAAACCACCCTACAAGCACCTATCACCTCCATCATGGCTCTGCCATACATCCTCTCCACCCCGCCGACCCCACCGCCTCTCAACATGAAAGGCCACAGGTCAATCGAAGGCAAAGCCTTTCGCTTCAAGCCTCGCATCGACTGGCCAGCCGCTGCACGCAGTGAGCTCGGCTTCATGGATCCCTTCTTCCTGCATCCCGTCTTCATAGTGCGCAAGCTGGGCCAGGACCGCGTCGAAGTGGTCAACTTGACCTCGACACGGAATGATTCCGTTGACCCGCGAAACTACCTGCAGATCGCGACGCCGAACTGGATGAAGAAGCAGACTGGCCCCAAACTCAACCTCGTCAATACACCAGGATGCGTTACGCAGCTGCCAAAGATCAGCTGGGCGCGCTTGGACATGTGCCGCGAGGTGCCACTTGATATTCTGCAGCCATGGATGAGAGACGATGGCGTGCAATATATGCTTCGCAAGGAGTCCAGGGAGAAGTTGTATCGGTTCGTGAGGCGCGCCGAGGCTGGGTGGATCGATGATAGGGATGAGGAACAGTCTGTCTCGCAGCAATCTAGTTCGCCACAATTCCATTCGCCGCAGTTCGGCTCTCAGTTCAGTTCGCCACATCTCACTCTACCACGTACTCCACCACGCACCCCGTCACCGTTCCCAACATATGAGATGCCTGCAGACAGCTTTCCTGAGATTGGAAGTCGATTCCCAGGGTATAATAGCCTGCATGCAGTGGACGGCGACCAATTCCTCGACCCATTCTTTGACTCTCGTTACTCCAAACGACAGGGCGCACCGACACCGATGCGGATGCCGTTACCAGTGCCGATGCTGAAAGATAGGAAGAGCTTGGATGTGGATGAGTTAGTGAAAGCCTTGAGAGACCTCGAGGGAAGGGTAGATCAGCTGCATAATGCTCTGGGCCTCCTGCAGCTCGTCTCTCAGGCCGACGATGAGCAGGATCAGAGGGCTGGGGCCTGGGATAGGGCTTTCCTTTGAAAGACCGGGGCGCGGCATGAGCTGGCGGGACCATGTTCTGCCTGTATTGTATCAACACCAGACTGTATTTCTTTACTGTTACATCATCAACCAAGGCGGAGGCAACATTTGTTAGAGAACTCGTTTCTAGAATTAGCGCTCGACAGGGTGGAGTTGGCGTTTTGATTATTAGGTAAACTAGACTCTGAGTTTTGAATGAATTATAACATACTTCCATACAATTCGCTGTTTATGTAAATTCTGTGCCAGTCACAGTCACAGTGAAGTCTTGATATCGGTTTAGAAGCTGTCTATTGTAGTACAACAGGGTAGATAAGTACAGATCATTCGCCTGGCACTGGTGTTCCAACATTTGAGCCAGAATCAGCGCCATTAACAACTCTCTTCTTCTTCTTCTTTCGCCTCGGCACGACCGCTGGTTTTGCGCCGTAGTTGCCAAGAGCGAGATGCGTGCCACATGTAAGGCAGATCGCTCCTTCGGGGGGCGAGCAGAATACTGCATTTGTTAGAGGTGCTGGGCATCTGAGGGTGAAATAACGTACTACTTAGGCAAATGCTGCATACAAACCCGACGTCCACCACATTCCTGTGGCAAAAGCAGGCCGCTCTGAAATCCACTACCTCTTGTGTTGGAGATATTAGATGTGTTCGTGCACCCTGGTCGGGAAGGAAACCGAGCATAAGGGATTGGAGAAGGCCTTGAGGGTTGCTTAGTTGCATGTATGTTCCATTTGTGGCGTCGGAAGCCTGTTGCAGGAACACTGTGTCACCCGAGAGCTTGAGAATATCGATTGGGATCCGTAACCGTTGAGCTGCAAAAGTGGTGTTCATGATGGGAATATATTGGTGTGCCAGGTCCCCGGACACTGAGATAACAAGTATGCGACACAGGAGACCCCGAGGGATCTCGTCCGTGGCGTTCTCAGCCCCGTCAGAGTGAGACTTGCCGCTGGCAGCAACACCGGACTCATTGTAAGTTACTGTAGCTTTATTTGAGTACGAAAGCGCTAGCGTGAGTGCGCCGGCCATCTGGGTAGTGGTTGTAGAGGCGACGTCTTCTGTTGTCGTCGAGTCAATGAGTTCTCGTAGTGTAGTGAGGAGGTCATGCTCAACAAGGGAGAATGGGCGGTACTTGTTCGCATCATTGGGGGCCCTGCTGGATGTGCGTTCATTTCCGTCGCTCATAGCTGTATCTTCTCCAGCTCCACGCGCACTGGGGCCTCGGGGGTAGAGCCATGCTGCGCGATGGCTGTGGCTTGCAACAACTGCCACTTGGTTGGCATTGTTGAAGGCTAGATGTGCATTTATAAACACCAAGAGGTTGGCTACAGCCTTGGAAAGAGGTAGGGTATCATGGAGAAGCGCCCAGGCGTGCGGATTCGTGTCGAGGACGATTGTCAGAAGTGATGGGGACTCCTCTGGAGAAGAAGAGTTAGCAACTGGCATTCACTCAGTAAGGCACACAGTACCAGTTATAGTGCGCTCATAGTGATCAGATCCATCGACAGCGTTCATCTTGAGGTTCTTGACGCTCTGAGGCCTGTCCTGTAGAAGAATTCCCGCACAGATTCCAAGTCGGCTTCAGACAGTCCACGAGGGTTGCTGTGGCCTAGAGCCGTTTTGTCGACCGCTTCTCAGTTTCTTTCATGTGGCATTCGGAGCTTGTAGGTGTATTTAGAGATCGTAATGACGTTATATCGTCAATATGGGTCCCGTCGCCTGCGACAGACTTGCAATGTCTTGATTTGAGTGCGCAGGGCGCGACTTTTTGACTTTTTGGAGAGGCGACCGCGAATTTCCATTTCCGGACCCCAGTCAGCCATCGCCTTGATGACGCCCTACCATGTGACTAAAGCCCAGAGCTTGGCTTATCAGTCCACCTAGAGCTACGATAAGAGCGGCAGAAAGTGCCCCGCCATATTCGCTCATCATCTTAGTCCGCTCATTTACATCCCTTGATATCAGCTATGGACTTTATATAAAGCAGCAATCGGAATATGTCTGAAGCAGTTAATCCCTCGCGGCAACCCACCGTCAAAGCGGGCCCAAATGTCGACTTCAGCAGCTCCAAGTCCGTTAGTGACGAGGTCTTGGTTGTTCTCGCCGGGCTTGTCGAAGGCGGACAGGATGACGACGAGACATGCCTCACACTCGATGCTTTAACGCGGCTCTTGAGCAGAGAGGACAAGAGCAATCCCCCGGTGGGAGAAGAGCTCGCGCTCCTCATTGATGCTGACTGTTTTGACACCCTTGCTGCTTATCTGGATATGAGACAAGGAGATTCCATACGGGGACATGCAACCATGACACTCTCAGCATATCTTAAAGCTTCTGGCGACCAAGGTGTCAACTTCCTAACTCGATTTTTCAAGGAAAAGGTGCAGAAGGGTACATATGACGACTTCATCATTGCATTCTCAGTTGCGGCCTGCACATTCCCAGTCATCCCAGATGTGTCTGCTAGTCTCTTCCTCAGCCCAGGATTTGTCTATGGCTTGGGCCCTTTAATGAAGAGAAAGTGGAAGAGCAAGAAAGTGGAACAGGCGTGCCTTGATATGCTCAATGTCGCTTGCATGCATGGTGCTTGTCGCGAGGCAATCCAGAAGTACTGCACGGAATGGCTGGAAGAGATTGTGGTTGAAGCACCCAAGGTTATAGATGACCTACAGAAGTCGGAAAGATATGCTGTTGTCGAGGACGGGCCTCTTCAGCAGCGCCTACATACACCTGCTGTCCGGAATTTGGCTGCTGTCATATTGGCCAAGCTACAGGTAGGTCACCTGCATTACTGCATCTGGGCATGTCAAGTAACAAAGCTAACTCGTTCTTCAGGCAGTCCCTTCGGCTCCAGCGGCCGATTCGAAAGAAAAAATACAGCCAGTAGTGACAAACGTCGATGAGCTAACAGATATCTTTAACCAATACCTCAAAACTAGCGACGACTCGCTCCATAAAAGTTCAATCGAGGGTCTTGCATACGCTTCTCTGCAGCCGGTGGTAAAGGAGAAGATTGCCAACGATCCAGCATTCCTCAAGAATATACTTCATATTCTTGAAACAAACCCTCCAAAGTCTTCTACTACCTACGGAGGCCTCTCTATCCTCGTCAACCTCACTACCTACCTCCCGTCTCTCACAGAAGAGCAAAAACGCATAACTCAACTGAAAGCCTACGCTAATGCGTCTCGCCCATCTCATGAGGCAGATCCTCTAAACAGTGATGCCCACGTCGCTGCCAGGTGCAATGCCGTTTTCAAGGCAGAGGCTATCCCTGTTCTCGTGTCTCACTCTGTACAAGGCTCCGTGGCATCCCTAAAGCTAATCGTCCAGATTCTTCTCTCTATTTCACGATCTTCTGAGCTACGGGGCCGCATTGCTCAACAAGGTGGCGTAAAGCTGTTACTACAAGCATACAGCCAATTCCCCGAGGCCGACCAAGGCTCCAAGAGGACGACAGCACACGCGCTTGCGAGGATTCTCATATCCACAAATCCAATCCACATCTTTGGCGGTTCAAATCCGCACCCCCTGAATCTAGCGATTCGGCCGCTCGTATCTCTTCTCTCTGACGACCCAACGACAGAGATGCGAGATTTACTCCCAACATTCGAGGCGCTTCTTGCGCTCACGAACCTCGCGTCTGTCGACAATGATGCACGAGACCCCATTATCCGCGATGCTTGGTCTAGTATCGACGAGCTCCTCTTGTCAAACAATAAATTGGTTACGCGAGCTTCAGTTGAACTTGTTTGCAATCTGATGCAGAGTCCTACAGGTGTAGCCAAATTTGCTGATGGGAGCAAGCAGGCAAGTAACAGACTGCACATCCTACTTGCTCTCGCCGATTCGGAAGACCTTGCGACTCGGCGAGCGGCAGGCGGTGCTCTGGCCAGCTTGACAGAGTGGGATACCGCTGTTACTGCGGTTTTAGGGCGCGAACGGGGCGTAGCTATATTGCTAAAGCTGTGCAAGGAGGACGAGGAGGATTTGAGGCACCGAGGAGTTGTGTGTGTGTCAAATATGTTGAGTGCACCTGGGGATGGAGCCGAGAAGGCTGCTGCAAAAGTGAAAGAGGCAGATGGCATCGAGGCGCTCAAGGAGTGTGCGAGGAAGAGTCGAAGCCAGGAGGTCTTGGAAATAACAGTAGAGGCGTTGCAAAAGCTGTTGGGAGATACAGGCACAAAGTCGCTTCAAATGGCCGCGGCTGCATAGTTTGAGTCTGCAGCTAGAGAATTTGATCAAGCGTAAACGGGCGGCAGAGATGTTGTCATAGTAGTTATTTATATTGTCCTCTTTGCCTATATACGGAGTTATACATAAACAAGACGATTATGCATCGACAGTTGGCTTCACACCCTCAACAGCACCCGTTGCAATTATCCCCTCTGCATCTGCAACATCCGCACCTAACTTCTCCTCCACGCCCTCCATTGCCCCAGCGGATAGGCTTTCTGGTAAAGGCTCGTCGATCCTCGATAACACGGCAACACCCTCAACGTGTCCTGTTTGGGGGAAGAAGTCGAACCCTCTGATGCTCTCAATCTTATATCTCCTCCCCAAACCTCCATGCCCATCCTTTCCATTCACATATCCGTGCACCATCACACCCACATCACGAGCTTGCGTGTGAACATTACAGCTCACATAAACCACTCTCCTCGGGCCAAAGCTTAGTAGCTGCCTGAGGAAACTATCATCGCAGCCTTTTCTCGGAGGGTCAATCACCACCACCGTCTCGTCAGCGGGGTACGTGACGGATTTGAAGAGTTCGGGGGCATCAGCAGCGAGGAACGAGGCTTTGGACTCGGGGATGTTGTTAAGAGAAGCGTTCTTAGAGGCGAAATCGATGGAAGCGGAGGAGATGTCAATGCCCGTACTAGATTCGAAGAGGGAGGAGAGAGTGATGGTGAAGAGTCCAGAGCCAGAATATGCATCGATTAGATACTTGACTGGCAACTCGCTTGAGGAAGCAGGGGGGATGATGTTTTCGCGGATGTACTGTGTGAATGGCGGGAGGATAGAGTTGTTGTTCTGGAAGAACGCACCAGCGGGGTTGGTGAAAGTGAAGTCCTCAATATATTCGGTTGAGGTGGCGTTGTTGTCTGTGATGCATGTTTTGAGATCTGTAGTCTCAGTGCCCTCAACTGGGACAGCGATTGTATCTTCCGGGATGGGAGATGGCAGTTCCGAGTTAGGTACTCGCTGCGTGGACTCACGGAGTAGGATAGTAGCACCACGCTTATACTTGTCCAGCTCCACAGCTACGCGGGCGCGCTCACTCTTCATGCCCTTTCGAACGGCGTCGGTACCGATAGGACAGTCCTCAATGTCCAAGGTTATGCGCCGGTTCTTCTGCATGAATCCGATTTCTGGGGTCTTCTCGAAAGCCTTCTTAATGCCTGCTCTAGCGTCTGCGCGACTCCTATATCCTGGCGGTCCGTCGAAATGAGGCGTGAGCTTCGTGCGGTAGTTGTATTGTAACGGACTGCCCATCGTGTTCAAGACGGCGGGTACCAAATCTGACGGAATGTGAGAGAAGTTCTTGTAAGCCTTTTCAACAATGGATTTCTTGTGGTCGAGTTGCGTCGAGTAGTCGAGCATCTGGAACTGGCAGCCTGAGCATTTTGAGAAATACTGGCAGTTAATCCTGCTATCGTCTCGGAGTGGCGACGGCTCGACGACAGTCAGGAAATCGGCCAGAGAGTAGTGTTGGCTCTCGAAATGCTTGATGACTTTGACCCTCGCGATATCGCCTGGTGCTGTAAATGGGACGACATAAATCTGATCTGATCCAGGAGCTACTGCCAACCCATCGCCCGTAGATGATATCTCCAACACTTTCACGTCGAGTTCTGTGAACGGCGCTGGTAGGCTCTTCATAGTTTCTGGACCATCCTCGACGATGACAGTTTCGCTATTCTTGGGGTCTTCGAGTCGCTGTCTCGAAAAGAGATCTGTCACATCTGCCAATAATACCTCTTCTGTCGACCCTTCTTTGACTGGTTTTTGTTTTTGTGTCTTCTGCCTCTTATTTCCACGACCGCCTTGGTTTCCGCGCCCACCTTGGTGGTCTCTTTTGCGATTCTCGGCGCCCGCGGGCGCAATCTTTCGTTCTGACTCCATTGGCCGGTAATTGAATTGTCTTACCGTCCTTAATGGTATGAACAGATTTCTAGAAATCGCTCTGGAAAGTTTGAACATTGAGTCCCAATATCGAATCAGAGTCCATCTATTTCAAAATAATTTCGAGGCCAATTCGGCGCCGGATAAATATTGTTGCGGCGAGTTAAATTTATCGCCAAAGGTACGACCGCAACAACCTCGCATACTCAGGGAGGAAGCCGAGAAAAAAAGCCGCCTCATACCGCGGTGTTCACGATGAGTGTCTCACGCCCAGCACGATGTGTGTTCTCCACCGCATCGTCAATTGCGAAGGCGCGGCCAATGGTCCAATGCCGAGATTTCTCGACAACCCAGTCTCTGCCGGGGCGACGCCGTCCTCGTTTTGCCAGTGTCAAGGCCGAGGATATGGGATTGGTATCTCAGGCCCCTGCAGACGGGGGGCTGAAGAGCTACACCAAGGAAGATGAGCAAAAACTGTCGAAAAGATACACTCCCGATCAAATGCGTGCCATCGCTGCCGGTGAGGAGGCAATCGACCTCGAAGACATCCGCAGCCATGGTGTCGTCCGTAACGACCCTTATGCATTCAAATACCTCGACGACTTCTCTGTCCTTCGCCCTACTCTCGACAAAATACCCAAGCCCCCGAGCACTGTTCCTGAAGGCGCGCGCTGGTTAAATGAGACGGAGCGCTTCGATCAGGTCAACGAATGGCTGGGAAAGATGACCGAGGAAAAAGAATTACAGGGGCTGACCGAACCCAACGCTGTGCCTATCACGCGGCTAGACCTGCAAAAGTTTATCGATGAAGTTCCATCGATGACAGGCGGTGGCACGTTTGGGCCCAGCGTCCTTGCGCCTCCCCTACCGAAGGTTAAAAGCATGCTCGGGATGTACCAAAACTCAACTCTTGTTGACCCAAAAGACCCCACCGGTGTTTACGACAAGCTGAGAAGACAGACTGGAATGTCTCTTGATGATATCTTGAATCTGACCTCAAAGCCTATCGTCTCTCATAGAGTCGTGAATATGACCCGTTTAGGCCGCATAATGAGCTTTTACTCGCTGTCTATTGCTGGCAACGGGAAGGGCATGCTTGGAATAGGAGAGGGAAAGTCTGCAGAAATGGTAGATTCATTGAATCAATCTCGCATGGCTGCTATCAAGAACATGAAGCCGATTCCGCGCTACGAAGATAGGACGATATATGGCGATGTAGAGGCGAAAGTTTCAGCTGTGAGGGTTCAACTGATGTCGAGGCCACCTGGTAAGTGCTCCTATAAGACATGTTTTATGTCTTGCGCTTTTCGATGCGATGCTAATATTGTTTCCAGGATTTGGACTCCGCTGCCAATACCTTATCTTCGAAATGTGCCGCGCCGCCGGCATCACTGATCTAGCTGCACGTGTTCCGTATGCGAGGAACAAGATGAACACGGCCAAAGCCACATACGCGGCGCTGATGAACCAGAGGATCCCGGATGAGGTCGCTCGTGGGTTAGGGAAGAAGCTCGTCGACGTGCGGAAGGTTTATTACGGAGGAGAACAGCAGCTTCCCAGAAAGAGCAAGTCGGATGATGCTGAATGGTAAAGGCGATTGGGTCATGGGACAGTGTACTGATACGTTTAGAGGGGTATTGTATAGCGAATTTGTAGTATATATAAGATAAGAAGCCACTGCTGCCTGGTCATTTATTTTCGTGTCTGTGTTCATTACCGCGCCAGCAATCCTGGGTATCCTTAACGCCGTAACTCCCTTGTCCCTTCGCCCCTCCGCAGCCAAAAGGTAGCAATTCTTCACGAGCAGCCCTCACTGATCCTGTCCAGCACCTTGATCACCAGAGTAAATCTCCTGCTGTAGGACAATGCTGTACACGCTCGCCTTGAGCAGCGTAAACACTAAGCTCGTCTTGCGTTCCAACTGTAGCAGTCCATCCAGAATTTCAGCGGTCGGTGCGCCTGCCAGTCCATCAAGGAGTGATGCGAGCTGGATTTTATATTAGAATGTGTGCACACGGATACTGAGGGTCAGAATACGTGCCTTTTTCATATTGTCGGCCAACCGTTCGTACTCTTCCAAAACATCCTGCTCGAGAGGGGAGAGGTCGTCTGGCCCCGGAGGGCTGGTGAGGGAGAGAGACGCAGTCGCGTCATTGAGGTCGGTAGTCATCGTGAGGAGAGTGGATTGTCTCAACACGCGGGTTGGAGAGCTTCGCGGTGTACAGAGGGTCGAATCTAGATGTCGTTGCGCACATGTGGGGTCGTGGTCGCGTATGTTGACGTGTGGGGGATCTCTAGAACGCGAGGCTTCAGCCTTGTGAACTTGCCCACAGAATGACGAGATACTTTCTCCAATTTGTTCTCCATCTACATTTCCCATATTTCCTTTTCTTCAATCGTATATGAGGTAGCAGTCTGTATCTTGTCCGAACTGCTCCTCCCATGGAGTACAATGTCAGAACTCATAGTTGCTGATTGTATTGCTAAGTGATCGCTATCAATTCATCTTGTCTCGCTCAGTTTCCATCTGTTCACCACGTCGAACTTGCCACACCATTACTATACCGACAAACTCTTCGCAGCGGCCATCGCATAACGCCTACCGATTTTTCAATCATCGGCTTTCCATCATTACCTTTCTCAGCGTTTAATCCAGCTGCGACCACGCCTGGTCGGCCGTCTCGGGAATATGGCACCCATCGACCGAAAAACAACCCTCGCTATGGAGGAAGACATTATCAGGCTTGGAGAGGCCGCATATGATCCCGAGCTATCAACAGAGGCAGCTGAAGCAGGGGTCCAAGAATTTGACACTTTCCTTGAAAGGTTGGCGAATTCCATCGTCTCTATCTCAATGTCAATAGCTAACCATCCTTAGGACAGCTGCTTACGTCCTAATTCCGGCTCTCGTCTCACTTGTCAAGCCCGACAGGGTGAATCCCTGGCTTCATCCTCACATTTCACGAGCACTATCAT
Organism: Pseudogymnoascus sp. BL549; assembly: GCA_001630585.1. Classification (NCBI taxonomy): domain Eukaryota; kingdom Fungi; phylum Ascomycota; class Leotiomycetes; order Thelebolales; family Thelebolaceae; genus Pseudogymnoascus; species Pseudogymnoascus sp. BL549. The sequence goes on along the minus strand of LNAR01002082.1, from coordinate 47,113 downwards.
TTATTCCACTCAGGCCAAGGGGTGTTCGCAGCACAATTGAATTTGTGCTCTCTGTGCATCCAACCACCGCCGCCAGCGCTGAGTCGCAGGGACAAGAGGCAGCATCCAAAGGCCCTCAAATTTCACCGGAAGCACTCACCTCTGCTACGCAGTTGGTCTGCTCTCCGCCGCAAGGCGTGACTCCCTACTACTGGTTCGAGCATCTTGCTCCCCAACTATTCTCATTGTTGGATGGCAATGGAGGCCTCGATATGGTTAAAGTGGCAGCCTACGTAATTGGCTATGGGATTCTCGGGAGGCCTCAGTACGGCGCGCCTCCAGGTAAGGAGCAATTCGAATATTTGGTAGACGTTGACTCTAAATTATGTTTACAGACGCTCCAGGATGGCAGCTCCTTGCGGAGCCCATTCTAAGATCTATTGATCCCAGCCAGGGCCGATCTTTAGCCAAGAGTGACAGCGAAGCAGTAGTAGGAGTACGGGCTATTCTTTCTTCCCCAGCTGAACTGGCAGATGCACTCCGGAGATTGGCTTCGTTAATAAGCTCACATCCGAATCCGGGTCTATCAAGACGACTTTTACGAAACATCGTGCTTCCATTGTGGTCACTCGCATCATGGCCAGCGAAAGGCACCGAATTGGAGGATTATCGTGCGCCGGCCGGATTTCTCCTGAATATTATTCTCCAACTTTCAGTCGATGGAGCTCAGCTCGTTCGCATAGCTGATAACTTGATGTGCCGAAGAACCCACGGCGGCAGGTTAATGCGATGGAAGTATGCTGAATCTCCTCCAGGGGGTATTTGTATTGAGAAAGCTACTCCGTCAGACGATGAACCTATGGGAAATCTTCTGAATATTAACAAAGGTATCGATGAGAAGGCGATTGACTTTAAGGTTAATGCCTTCTTGGACGTTGTCAAGTTGGCATCAACTAGCGATGCCTTCGGCATATCAAACCTTTTTATTACGATATGTAGACGATGGCTCACGGAAGATGGATCCGCCCCGGCAGAGCTTGTAACGTCGACACCTGGGTCTCGCCCACCACGAACTTTCGAAGAAAAGATAATAGATGCCAAGTTGCTACAAGGTCTCATTGAAACTGTACCAAACAAACTCGTTGAGGAATCTACTCAGGTTTTGGAACTGAGTTCTAATATTCTCCAAATGGCTAATCGGAGAGAAGATATGGGCAACGATGATACCGTTGCCATAGCGTTAAGCTTACTAAATATGGTGTTCACATCCCCATCCTTCAAGGCGTCGTCCATGTCCCCAAGTTTCGTCACTTCAATAAAAGAATCGCTCAATTCCACGGCAAAGGCACAAACGGAGTCGTCATCAACAGCCCAAAATATGTTGATGTTGTTAGATTTCAAACTGATTGAGCCAGACGCATTCGATGTGCCGCCTCCAACCGTCTCCGAGCGAGCATTGGAAGACAGGCGTACTTACAAGCTTGCTACTGGCTATATGACTTCTCCAGACTCGCCAGCGCCTGTACGAGCTGAGGGACTAGATCTGTTGACCACGTTAATAACGGCAAAGAGTCCAATTATTGACGTACCCGCATCGATGATCCTGCTATCGTCCCTTATCCAGGATGAAGAAGAATACATATACCTCCGAGTCATTAAATCATTTATCCAGCTATCCGTAGCGCATCCGAAATCTGTCATGAACGGCATTATGGAGCGATATTTTGATGCCAACGAAGATCTGGGGCTCAACACTCGTTTGAGGCTTGGCGAGGCCCTTTCGCAGGTTATCCAAAAGGCAGGCCAAACGTTCACTGGAGACGTGGCACACCATGTATGTGAAGGGCTCCTTGCGATTGCTGGCCGTCGGGGCCATCGCCCCAAGTCGCAAGAGGAGAAGGCTAAGCGGCGTGAGGCCGAAAAGCGCAAAAATAAGCAGGCTGAAAACGCCTGGGGGGGGCCGGTGCCACAGCTTGAGGATATTCCCGAGGATCATGATCCTGAAGTGGATGCGATTTTGAACCAGATTGTCGAGGGATGGGAGGGCAAGCGTGATGAAGAAGACGTACGCATTCGCGCCTCTGCGCTGTCCATCTTCGCCTCGGCCGTTGACACGAATGTCGTTGGCATTGGTTCTGCTATTGTTGGTGGCTGCGTGGACCTAGCGATCAATATGCTGCCTCTTGAGCTGGAACCCAAAAAGGCCATTTTACGACGTTCGGCCATTTCAGTTATTATGGCGCTGTTGACCGCCATTGGCTCGGCGAAGGCAGAGGGTAGGGATATAGGGGTTGGATTCCAGGGCGAGAGTCTTGCAGATGTGATACGGATATTCCAGTATATATCCGAGACGGATAATGATGGGTTGGTTAGACAGCTGGCCAAAGATACGCTTGAGGAGTTGAGGGGTGGGCAGATGCAAGAGTTATCTGGAGCTAGTGGTGACGACCATCTAGATGCTAATTTGGGGCTGAAGCTTGAGTCACTGCGGGGGCTATCTCTCGGAAAGCAAAGTACGATTCCTGGCCCAAGGATCGAGGAGATAGAGTAGTATGGATGTGGGTGATGGCTTGACGAAATAACGAACGAACGTACGATAAGTAGGGTACTATGAATGAATTACCACATTCGATTAGAACATTGTGACCGCGTGTTTTCTATTTAGTAATAAGAACAATTCTGAAACGTCTATTGTGGACGCTGTCGAGGTGAGATCTGACATTAAAGTCGTGCCTGTCAACAGGGATTGGAGGACGATCGACGACTAGATCGACAGGAGCTTGGACGGACAGCATACCTGCCACGACCCACCGTCGACGAGGCTAATAAAGTCATTTTCATCGGAGGAATGCATGCACCACTGCCTCATTTGACTATGGGCTGTACGTGAGTCATAATATTCCAGCCGTTAGCCTTACAAAAGCATATTCCAACTATCACCAGCACAATTCTCCCCCCTCTCACAGCGGCGCCACCTTGATCAACACAGCCTTATCCTCCATAAAGCTCTCCACGCCCCCAATATAACTCTCCCTCCCAATCCCACTCCCTTTCCACCCACCAAACGGCATATCACTCCCCTTACTCGGGCTCGAGCAGTTCACCCCCACCGTGCCCGCCTCCAACTGCTTACTAACCCGCATCGCGCGGTCGATGTCCTTGGTGAACACCGCTGCGTAGAGGCCGTACTCCGTATCGTTCGCCTTGGCAATGGCTTCGGCCTCGCCCTCAAAGGTATTAATGTGCACTACTGGTCCGAAGATCTCTTCCTTCATGATCTGTGCGTCTTCGGGGGTGTCGGTGAAGATTGCGGGGGAGACGTAGAGGCCGGAGACATTGGGGAGGTCTTCGGTGATTTTGGTGCCGGATTGCTCAGCTAGGGCTAGGTAGCGCTTGACTGTCTCGTGCTGGATTTTGTCGGCTTGGGGGCCTTGTGTTGTTCCTGCTTGGGTTGGGTCGCCAAGCTTGGCGCCCATGAATTTGGTTTTGAATCCTTCTATGAATTTTGGGGCGATGGATTTGTGGACGTAGATTCTTGAGTTTGCAAAGCATCTATAGTTTCCGTCAGTTACTGTAGTTGGAGGCTAATCATGGAAGCCTTAGGTTCCAGGAATAGGAGGACAACTCACGTCTGTCCACTGTTCCACCCAATACTCTGTACAGTCGCCTGGATCGCTTGCTCAATATCAGCATCCTCGAAAACCAAAGCTGGTGACTTTCCACCGAGCTCGAAAATGCAGTTTTTCAAGTTCGAATCCGCAGCAGCCTTCTGGATAGCGCGCCCTGTGCGCGTGCTGCCTGTAAATGAGATGACACGGATGTCCATGTGCGAAGAGATCGCGGCTCCAGCTGCGCCGTGTCCAGAAAGAATGTTGAACACTCCTGGGGGGAAACCGGCTTTGGAAACAAGCTCAGCGGCTTTCGCGCACTACGGAATTTTAGCTAGTCCTACGTCCTCAGGAGAGCAACTTACGGTTAGGGGTGCCTTCTCGCTACTTTTCAATACTACGGTATTACCCGCTGCCAGTGCCGCAGCTCCTTTCTTCGAGAAGAATATCAGCGGCGCATTCCATGGGATGATGATCCCGGCGACACCGTATGGCTGCTTCACGCCCACGTTGACGAAACCAGGGGTGTTAAGACTCGAGGTACCCATAGGATAGGCGGCCTCTGAAAAGTAACGAAAGTAGTCTGCAGCAGCACCAGCATCAAAGAAAGAGGTGACTGGGCGACCCATCGACTTTGCTTCGAGCTGGGCAAGCTCAGCAGAGTGCTCAGCTAAGAGGACGCCGAGACGGGCCAGATAGACGCTGCGCTCTTTGGGGGAGAGAGCGGACCAAGCTGGGAAGGCGGCCTTTGCGGCGGCAACGGCGGCGTCTACATCTTTTGCGGTTGCTTCGGGGACTGCGGCCGGTTAGTTCGCTGGTGAGGGCATTGATGAAGTAGGGATCGGGGTCAAACTTGAGATGCACTGTACCTTTGGCAATGAACTCGCCGGTGGAAGGCGAGTGAAGGTCAAAAGTTTGTGACTCATCAATGGGTTGGAACTACAGGATGGGGGAAAAAAGGTTAGCATCGGATGCGATTGAAAGGAAATCAAGGTTTAAAGGGAAGCTATGTCACACCTCGCCATTGATAAACAGCCTGGTTTCGATAGGTGAGGCAGGCATGATGGTATATGTGTGAGATTCACAAATTTGCAGATATATACAGGTCTTTGGGGTATATATATATATATATACGAATATATATATATTTCAGCAATAGTCTGATGAACAGAACCAACACATGCGTTTAACTAATATAGGCAGGCAGAGATGTTGGAAGGTGACACTAAGGTTACACATGCGGGGTCCGTCCATGTCTGTCTGCCTTGCCCCACCACGGCCGGGTCGGGATCCGGCACGGACTTAAAAACGGGAGGTAAGGGAAAATCCGACAACGTCGAGTTATCAAATTTGGTTCATATGGTATTCACCCAATGCAATATAACAAATATGATGAGAACAATTTGAAACTCGGAATTTCACGGGGATCAGTTCAAAATAATAGTCTAGAGACCACCTTCTGTGGGGATGAACCAACTGCACTCATTCTGAGATTGCCCCGTTCAAAATAGATATCGTGGAGGTGACGAGCTATAGATAGTCTCTAGCTATTGAAATTATTATCTAAATACTCAATTACAGTCCTTGTGGGTTTGAGTTATTTTTCAAAGACTTAATTTTCACAGTCTCTGTCGCATACAGCAGCCCTCACGGGGTTCTAGGTGGGCTACGTAAATCTATCTCCAGTATAAACTTCTAGGACGGACGCTGAGCGACTGAGCGACTAAGCGTAAACAATGGCTTGACAAGATTGTGAAGTAGCCTAAGCTTCTGTCTCTATTCCACACTTAACACCTCAACCATGGGATATTTCACTCATGGTATCATCACCATCAGTGCCTGGGTTCACTTCGCCATCTCTCAAACTCTCGTGGCTCAAGCCATTGCACCGAAACATCAGCCTCCCACCACTCAAAACACGCCACCACAGTCTCTCTCAAGTTTGCCTCCCGAAATTAGACTAATGAGATAAATTCACCCCTCTGTCACACTTTGTTCTTAAACTATTACCACCACAGACATTGACACAACTTTCCTCCATCAAAGAGACCACACAACTTAACATTCACTAACCTCGAATCTCACAAACCATGGCAACACCAGTCACTCTGCCAGGCTTGCCAGTCGAGCTGCTCTATCAAATATCAAAGAAACTCAGCTATGGTTCGCACATTGCTCTCTCATTCACTTGCCGAGAGCTCTATACCAAACTCGATACCCGTCGCCGACTATCCGCCTCCCCTAGTCAAGACAAGGCCTACACCATGGAAGACCTTCTCGAAATAGAGAAATGGCCAGAGCATAACCCCCTACATCCCACATTCAAACATCCCACATTCAAATTATACCTGGTCAAGACCATGGCCTGCAGGATTTGCTTGAAACTCCGGGGCCACGACAGGTTTTTCGACTTTCAGGTGTCCTATTATTCTAGGGCGAACATGCCAGAATATATGAAGGATATACTCATCCCACTCAAGCAGGGGCAAGTTTGCATACCGTGCATTCTTGCCAATAGGCTTCCTCAGTACAATCAATCAGATGAATTCTATACTAGCTACGATTACTTGAAGTTGGCCAGGTGCCTCTGGTGTCATAGATACTTTCCACGCATTCACTTTTCCTCCAGTGGCAGTACTTGTAAGTCTTGTCAATATGCATTAGAGAGGATTTGCTACTAGACAGCGTTTTATAACTCTTGAGTTTTGGTTTCCCATTTTGGTGTTCGTTGATCATTCAGCCTCATACCCATGTCGACGAGCATCATCCTTCATTCCTTCAAATCGTTGATCACTCAGCGTCATACCCATGTCGACGAGCATCCTTCTTCGATTCCTTCAACATCAATCTCCAATCTCCGATCTCACAAATAATGGCGACCCCAACAAACTTTTCAAGCTTACCTGCCGAAATCCTGCATCAAATAGCAATCAGCCTCCCTTACGCTTCCCACCTGGCCCTCTCATTCACCTGTCGCGAACTCCATGCTAAAGTGGGGAACCCCAATCTACGACCACGAGCCATCATCTCCCGCGCCAACTCCAGGTCCTACACCATGGAAGACCTCCTCGAAATCGAATTCTGGCCCGAATTCTCACCCTCCATGAACGGGGATTGCGGATCCAAACAGATGCCAAGCGCCAACGATTTCTTTGCCTGCCGCTACTGCTGCAAGATCCGCTCCGCCATCCACTTCACTAACAGGCACCTCAACCGGCCCTACGAAAAGCGAGAGAGGTATGAGGAGGAGAGGCCTAGGAGGTATCGTGGCCACTCGCGGATTTGTCTCCCTTGTGGTGCGGGGGGTTGGATGTATCCTAGAGACAGGAAGTTTGCTTATGGTGGGATGTCGGGGGGTTATGCGTTTGCGTGTAAATATTGCGATGGGTTTGTGCTGGAGCGGGTGGGGGTTGAGGATGAGAAGATTCAGTTTACTTGTGATGTTTGTAGGGAAAGCGGGGAGAAAGGAGAGCCGACTTTCTGAGCTAATAGCACAATGAAGTCCGTAGGAACCAGTTCTGCCTACTTGGATGTGTTTGTATGTTAAAGTGACGGAATCTTCTGGGAGTCTCATTACTCCTCTCGGCTTTATAGAGACTGCGCATCATTTCTTCACACTTGATTTCTTTATAGCTGTCCTAAGCGTTTCTTCGCTCCTATCTTCTTCATGGCCATTCTCAGCGTTTCTGGCGGCTGCATGGCGTTTCTTTACTCTTTACTCTTTAATCTTTACTGTATTGCTTGTTCCCTCATGTTGGAATCTACGACATCTTTGACCTCCTCTACATCGAACTATGGCCCTGCTATACTGCCTCTTCCCCTCCCCAGGAACCCGGTCCCGGCGACTACTTCGCCTGCAGCTATTGTCTCAAGATACTCCACGCAGTCCGCTTTGCTGGCCACATGATGATAGGGTTGCGCGGCAAAATTATGGGCCATCAGGCGCTGGGAGCGAGGTTGGGACGACTTTGTATTCGCTGCGAGTCTATACAGCACGCGTGGAAAAAACCGCAGCCGGGTTGGCTTAGGCAGTGCGGCACTGGGGCTTATGAGGCACGTTTCAGAGATTGGAATTGGTAATAATTGTCGCAGCTTTGCGGTAGAGATGGCACGGAAAAGTAGGTTGGCAGCAGGAGGTGTAGGGAGTTTGTGTTGACTTCCGGTACCCCGTGTGAGAGCTTGTCTGGTGCCAGTTCCTAGACTGCTTCGGCACAGACGTCAGCGTTTGATATACAACCGTGGTCATAGACACCAACAATACCAGAGTAGTAAATCAATCACTCAATCAAGAAAACCATAGCAGGCAAATCCTGAATTTGCTATATATCTACTATTACTCCCCTCCGGCCCCCCCTTGCCTCTCCTTCCCATTCCTTCTTCCCATGCCAAACTTTTAAAGTCCCACGGTATTATTTCATTTCCAGAAAACCCCTTTTTCTTGTTTTTATAACGCCCTCCTGCGTAACACTCTCTACAACTGTTCGGAACAGCTTCTCTCCGTCGTCCGTCCCGTCCTTTTACTTGGAGTCGGGATGTGAGGAATGAGCATTTAGTTCGTTCCGAGACCCTCGCCGGCCTCGAGCTTGGCTTGGCCGTACTTCTTGAGGCGGATGGCGTTGATGTTGATGAATCCGGCTGGTGGTGTGTTAGTATGTGGTACAATCGGGCCCATGACCGGCTAGGGGCTATATTTGAATTGAAAATAGGGGTGTAGGGGACATACTGGTATCAACTGGGCTGAAGTCAACCAAGCTGTCCATGGAGGACTCCTCCTCAGAGTACAGCTTCTCGGTCTCCGAGGAGCGGCCGGTGATGAAAACGTTTCCGCGGTAGCACTTCATCCTGACCTCACCGTTCTATGACAAATCGTTAGCATATACACTATATCATCCCCACAGCTAGGGCGGAGGGGGAAGAACATACGACGCTCTTCTGGGAGTAGGTGAGGGAGTTCTGGACGAACTCGCGCTCGGGAGAGAAGTAGAGACCGTTGTAGAGGATCTCAGACCAGGCGTGGGTGACGAACTGGTCACGGAGAGCGCGGACCTTGCCGTCCATGACGAGACCCTCGAGATCGAGATGGGCGTCGCGGAGCTGGTGGGTGTTAGCTTAGGTGCCATACAGGAGGGCGGGGGTAGGGACGTACGATGGTCATGGCTGGGGAATCGTAGCATCCGCGGGACTTAATGCCGACGTAACGGTTCTCGACGATGTCGATACGGCCGATACCGTGGAGCTTGCCAATAGCGTTGAGAGCGATGAAAAGCTCAAGGCTGTCGGTGATCTCCTTGCCCTCGGTGGTCAATTTGACGGGGATACCCTTCTCGAAGTGGATCTGGATATCTTGTGGGGTGGAAGGTGCGGTCAAGGGGTCGTCAGTGCTGTTTAAGTTAGCAATGGTGTTTTATTTCGGGGTATTCGCCCTTCGGTTTTCCGGGTTGTACGCACCGAGTCCACATGTCGGTTGGTGGGGGCTTGGATGGGTCCTCAAGCTGACCGCTCTCGTAGGAGCAGTGAGCAATGTTGTCATCCATGGAGTATGGCTTGGCCTTGGTGGAGGTGACTGGGATTCCGGTGGAGGCGGCGTAGTCGAGGAGGTCGTTGCGGCCCTGGAAGCGCTCGAAGAACTCGGGCATGCGCCATGGGGCAATGATCTTGATCTTGGGGTCGATGGTGAGGAAGGCAAGCTCGAAGCGGACTTGGTCGTTACCCTTTCCGGTGCAGCTGGAGGGTGGTTAGTGGACAATTCTTGTGTAAGGGGTTGTTGGAGTTGAGGGAAGGTTGATGGCTCAATGGATGGCAGACTCATAATTTATGAGAAGCACATCTACCCCGCCATCGTAACCCTCTCCCTAACCAACTCAGAACATTACTAACCCGTGGGAAACAAATTGACCTTAATACAGAAAGTCAGCAAAACACCTCTTTTTTCACATTACCCCGCGCCAAGAATGGAAATACTCACATCCCTCCTCAGCGGCAACCTTCATCTGAGCCCTGGCAATGACGGGCCGGGCCAAACTGGTACCGAGCAGGTACCTTCCCTCGTATATGGCGTTGCACTGGACGGCGGGGAAGCAGAGCTCCTCGACGAACTCGCGGCGCAGGTCGGTGATGACCATCTTCGTGGCGCCGATGGCGGCGGCCTTGGAGCGGACCTGGTCCCAGTCCTCCTCCTTGGTGGGGTGTTAGATTGTGCATCCATTGACAAGGTAAGAGGGATCAATTGGAGGTTTTTTGGGTTGGGTAGAGAGGAAGTTGGGGGATTGGGAATGTTGTACATACCTGGCCGACGTCGGCAAGGAAGCAGACGACCTCATAGTTCTGGTCGAGCAGCCATTTGAGGATGGTGGAGGTGTCGAGACCACCGGAGTAGGCGAGGCAGACCTTTCCCTTGGAAGCCATGATGTTGGATATGTGTAAGGTAGCGTTGGTTGTGGTTTTGTGGTGGAATTGAGTATATAAACAAAAGATGGTTTGAGGTATGAGTCGGAGGGGAAGGGTGAGAAGGGATCGGGTGGGATGTGGATTGTGGGGGAGTGAGTCGAAATTTGTTGTGGGCATGCGATAAGATAAGGTCGGGTCGGCTTATCGAAAGGCGGTCAGGGGAAAAATGCGGGAGAGGGATGGATGCAGGAGGGCGGTAAGCCGAAGTGCGTCGTTGGACAAATATGCAAAGGGGATCAATAGTTTCAGACGGAAATGGGAATAAATGTGAATAATCTGAATCATGGAGAAGGGGTAGACGCGGAAGTGGGAGTAATATTGGAATATTGGAGGTAATAGTAACACGTTTATGGTGATACTACATCCAGTATCACGGGAAGTATTGCTGCAAATGGTAATACTCTAGATGGCAGAGATGAGGGTGATAATATGGAATATAAATGCACTATGGATAAACTGAGGATATCAATTATACAATTGTATTCATGGCAATGCGTGTCATGTCTCATGTAGGCGGTGATAGTTCGAGCATGGCGGTCTAGATCCTCACCAGTTAGATTATTCGAGTATAAATCACAGCATTCATTGCTCCAATCAGTCTAGGGGCACGTGAGTTGAGTGAGGGGAGTAGCAACACGTGGGCTTGCTTTTATTGAATGGAGAAGAGAGAAGGGAAGATGACAAAATATTGATATTGAAAAGCCGATAGAAACCACTCCAGTCACATGACCAGTTAGCTTTCGTTGTTCTCGGTGCTCACACCTTATAGAAACTCAATGTTCACCTGAAAATAACCCCGAGTCTAATAAGATGCTCACCAGGATATAAACAAGTTACAAGCCAGATCCCACTCACTATCACCTGAAAAGATAACCAAAAGCTTGAAAAAAACCCAGCCCAAATCACGGGGATCAAGCGGGAATCTACGGATCAGGGATTATCCGGGAGAAATCCCACGCTATCACCTGAAAATTACCTGAAGCCAACACCTGATAGTGAATCCAATGCCTGCTTAGGTAAGCTGCTCTCCCGCACTATCACCTGAGAATTACCTGACGCTCACACCTGATAGCTTCCTCTGCCCCTCCAATTGACCAGTCGCTGGCGCTGAAGGTCACGGGATCGTCGCTGTCGCTCTCCAAAAGGCGAGGGTGGCCGGCGAGCGACGGCGATGCAGACAGAGGCCAGGCTGGACATGTGGGATGGGGAGTTGTCTGTTGCCATTTCCCGCGACGGCGATGGTGTATATAAGGAGGGCATATTTCCCATCTTGAGGGCGTTGTTGGAGCCATAATACAGATACAAAGAGAAGACGGAGAAGAGAAGAAGCTTGAGACGATTAAAACGAATATACCCCCTATTTTACAATATATACCCACGTGCAGATACATCCATAAACACTCTCCAGCCGTCCAACATGTCTGACCCACGCCCATACGAAGTCGAGAAGGTGGCTGCTACCTCCGTCCCCGCTGAGGAGATCAATGACACTCTCAAGGCGGGTAACATCGGTATGTGGTGATTGTCTTACTACCCCGCGCTTTTACCTCATCGTTCCTTCCCCGCGCGCTCGTGCCCCTCGTTCCTTCCCTCATTATTTTCGTGGTTATGCGAGGGAAGGAGCGACTGACGGGTATGGCAAGTACGGTCCTGCTTCGTTCCTTCCTTATAAGTCCCAGCCCGAAATCTCACATGTTGGGGTGATTGGGCTGTGGGAGAGGTGGAGCACTACTTGCCTGTTTGCTCTGGTTATGACGGCGCCTGGAGATTCGTTTCTCTCTATGAGAACTCAGGGGCTACAGACTCGTTTATGAGAACTCGTTGCTGTGAACACTCACTCCTGTCTTCTGGGACTCAATCATGAGAATGAAGCCCCCAACTCCCCCGCCTCACCTTCCTACCCTCCCACCCTCTCAAAACTAACATCACAGACCTCACCTCCTCCACCCTCGGCGGCAAGATCCTCGCCTGCTCTAACGAATACTTCGCCGAAGCAACCAACCTCCTCAACCCCAAACCTGCCATCCATGAACACGGCAAGATGGTCTACACTGGCGCCTGGTTCGACGGCTGGGAAACACGCCGCCACAACCCCGAGCCCTTCGACTGGGTGATCATCCGTCTCGGTGTCGCCTCGGGAGTAGTCTCCGGGGTCGAAGTGGACACCGCTTTCTTCACCGGTAACAATGCCCCTGAAATCTCAGTCGAAGGCGCCTTCTCCTCCTCGGATGAGGAGGTAGTTTCCTGGTCCGGTGGCCGCGGTAAGTGGGAGCCCATACTAGGCATCGAGGAGTGCGGTCCCTCCGCCCGTTTCGGATGGAAGCTCGTCTCTCCAACGAAGAAGGCATACACGCATATCCGGCTTAACATGTACCCCGATGGCGGCATCGCGCGCTTCCGTCTCTTCGGGCGCGCCGTGCCTATTTTCCCCTCCGATCCCAAAGCAGTCTTCGATCTCGCCGCCGCACAGAACGGAGGCGTAGCGCTATCATGTAATGATGAGCATTTCGGGTCTATTTCGAACCTACTGCTGCCAGGGCGCGGGAAGGATATGGGAGATGGGTGGGAGACGAAGAGGACGAGGGGGGACCATGTTGATTGGGCGATTGTTAAGCTTGGTGCGAGGGGGACGATTGATCATTTTGTGGTTGATACGGCGCATTTTAGGGGGAACTTTCCGCAGAAGGTGAGGTTGGAGGGGTTGGAATGGACGAAGGGTGGGGAGCCGGGGAATGAGGAGGAAGGGTGGGTTGAGCTTGTTGCGCCGAGTAAGACGGGGCCGGATGCGTTGCATGAGTTTGAGGCGGGGGAGAAGGGGAGGGTGTTTACGCATGTTAAGCTGGTTATGATTCCTGATGGGGGCGTCAAGAGACTACAGGTCTGGGGGGCTAGAGCGGCGAACTGAGTTATAATGTTGAGGGACGAGAGGGGTAGAATAATTTTGGAAACAGGCACTATCTTAAGACATATATAGATTAAAACAAAAAATGATAACTACGAATATTTGAAATGGGATGTAGCAAAAATAGATTGTGAGAATATCAGTTTATTACAATATTATGGGCAAAATAAATAATCGGACCAATAAACCTCACCACGATCACAGCAAATTCAACCCAAAAGAACTGCACAGTATACAATTCAGAGTAATCAATTCACTTCAACCCCCTATAGAATACCATCCTACAAACACCATCGCTTCCCTAAAGTAAAATAATAAAAAGGTGAAAAAGGTCATCAAACACCCCCAATCCCTCCCGGTCGCTTCCCATCCCATCCCATCCCATCCCATCTCCCAGCCAAAAGAAGCACCCGAATTCCATCGCTCAAAAAACAAAAGACAAAAATCAAACAACAGGAACAAGCGCAGACAATAACAGACAATAACCCCACAACTAAGCAGGCTGCTCATACATCACCACGCCCCTCCCTTCTACGCCCTCCCCGGCCTCCTCTTCATCGTCATAATAGCTCCCCTCTTCTGACTCGCTATACTCGGTCCCCTCATCAATACTCCCACTAACATCCGTCCCCGTCATCGTGCTCACTGTGCCGCCACTCTTCCTCCTCAGCGTCCCGCTATCGCTAACCTCCCCGTCATCATCCCGCGCACTCTCCTCATCACTCTCCTTCAGCGCCAAATTCTCCTTGTTCAGCTCACCATACCCGCGGCGTGGTAGGCTACCACCCCAGCTGGTCTTTCGGAGCGCTCCGCTGCCACTTGAGTTCTTGACGCTGTGGCTGCGCTTTACGCCACCTGTGGGTACGTTGTTTGTGATCTGGTTGAGGGAGAAGTTGCGTCTCGAGGCGCCGGCGGGGTTGGAGATTGGGTGGCTGACGACAGCGCGAGGGGGGGCATTCATCGCCATTCCGACAGCACTATGCATCGTACCCGCAGAGCGGTTCCGCGAGCTGGCGCCGCTCGCCACTGAGCCTGTGGCGGATGTGGCGTGGCTTGGGACGCGCTTGAGGTTCATGAGGTCGCGGCCCTTGGTCTTGCCAATCAAGAAGGCGCGGGAATGGTCGATGACACCCTCAAGGATGCGGCGTTCGAGTCCCTCAGCGCGGGCTTCCATGTTGTGCAGTTCCTCACGGCGGATGCGGAGGGCTGTCTCGAGGCTTGAGACATCGGCCGAGAGGCGCATCTTTTGTTGGAAAAGACCGTCCTGCTCCGCCTTGAGCGCGGCAACAGAGTCCTTGAGCCGCTGTTCCTCGGCGCGTTGCCTGGCGACATCGGCTTCGACACGTTGCTGCTCTGCTAGTCGTTTCTCGAGTGTGATTGCTGCTTCATCGGCCTCCTTGACTTTGTCCTCGTGATCGTTCGAGATGCGCTGCGTCTGAACAGAAACAAATTCGGAAACTTCGGCGGCTGTTTGCATTACTTTACGATGGATCTCGTCAAGCATATCGAGCTGTGCAAAGGACTTGCCCGCAGAGTGCATATGATCCACGAGCTTGTTCAACTTCGCCTGAACCTCTCCATCATCATACTTGTTAGAAGGCGTATTTTGCAGCAGTCCTTGAACCGAGTCCAACGAGGCGACGTCGCGCTCCTTGATCTTCTCCTGAATAGTATCGATCGAGGTCTTCGAGTGCTCGTAGTGCTGGCCGACAATTAACAACACATCCTTGATGGAATCAAGAATCTTAGGGTTGTAATCGTTGACATTACTGTGCACATCTTCGACTGCGCATAGGGTTTTCATGACTTGATCACGAGTGAGCTGGTTCTCGGTCCTAACCTCAGTATGGGTTTCTTCGAGTTTCGAATACGTATCCTCGACACGGTTGAATACTGTCTTTGAAGCCTCATCCATCTTGTCAACCGAGTCCGTCAGTGTGGAGCCAAGAGTATTGATGAGCAACTTCAGCTCTTCCGCAATCGCCTTGGTATCCTGGAGTGCAGCATCAGTCGCTGCACTCCTCTCTTCGCCGGATTTCTCTTTGGACTCGGCCGCTAACTGGGCATCATCGTATTTGAGCATCAAGTCCTCGAACTTATCGTCGATCTTCTCCCAGGTCTTCTCGAACTTCTCATCAGATTCCAGCTTCGCGCCTACAACCCCAGCATTGGATTGTTCAAACTCGACTTTGATAGTTTCCAAGACCTCCTTGACATCATCGGTGATGTTGGCATTGGAGCTGATAACAGGCCCAAGATCCTCTAGGAGCTTGCAGATCGAATCGACGCCTGTGGTGCCTTCTTCGACCTTCGACTTAACGGCGTCTCTGAACTCCTCGAGGAGTGTTTTGACTTCACTGACACGCTCGCCAACACCGACAATTTCTGCCTGGCGGTCCTCAAATGCGGTATTGTTTGCTTCCTTCATGTCCTTGACGATGTCACCAAGGGTGTTGACATCCTCTTTGCTAGCAAGTTCCGCAAGATCGGTAGAGATCATCTTGTCAATTTGATCTTTGACGCCGAGCACAATGATTCCGACGTTCCCATCGTTTTCTGAGACATCTTTGACATCCTGAAGCATAACCATGACATCTTTCACCAGGGCCTCCACAATTCCGACATCTTCTCGCTTTGCCGTTTCTGGGATTTGAGCCAAGATGTCGCCGATGGAGTCTCGAGTCTCTCTGATAATATCCTCAACGGCATCAAGGTGATCCTTTTTGACGAGGTGTTCTGGATCCAAATCATCGATTTTTGCTTTGGTGTTGCGAAGGAGTGTCTCAATTGCTTCGAAATCCTCTTTGTGCACACTCTCTTCGCCCACTTGAGAAGGCTGTCGGCCTGACATTTCCACGACGGACTCCTGCACATGGCGTAAGGTCTCCTCCATATGCATAATATCCTCCCTGCACACCGAATCCGCGGGAGGGGCTGTTGATTGGGGAGGCATGTTCTCAAGAGACTCAACCTTAGCACCCAGCTGAGAGATCAAGACCTCAAGGTTCTCGATGTCATGCCGTTTAAGTCCCTCAGTGGCAATCACGGCACCGCTAGTGATTGCGGCAATGTCCCTGTCGCCGGTGCTGCTATGGTTGTCGTGCAATCCACTGTCGCGTAGACGGTCGATGTCGAGCCTCAGGCCCTCCATGCCTGCCTTAAGAGTATCCAGAATCTCGTAGTTCACTGTCATATCCACAGGCTTGCTACCGATCCTTTCCACTTCGACCCTCAGGCTATTAAGGCCGTCATGAAGGGCGTCCAGAATCTCCCCAGTTCCTGACAAGACGCTTTCGCCACTGTCCCGAGGCCGTTCCATATCTTCTCGGAGACCGTCAAGTCCGTCTCTCAAAGTAGAAAGAATCTCCTCTCTATCTACACTTGATCCTGCTGGGACAACAGAGGTGGCCATTGCTTCACGGAAGCTGTTCAGTTCATGCCTGACAGATTCCATTGAAACATCCGATCCTTGAGCCATGGTATGGGCCAACTCCTCGCGGAGGTTGTCGAAGTTATCTCTGATGCAATCGATGATTTCATCCTTTCCGGTAACGTCAGCAGCACGGTCAACGTACGTCTCAATGTCGATTCTGAGCTTCTCGAAGCCATCCTTGGTGGCGTCAAGAACTTGTTCGGTGTCTCGTCCATGCGCTGCCACATTCTGCTTAGCTTCGTCGGAAACAGCCCTGAATTCACTGTGCATAGCATCAAGAACTTCTTGGAGACGTTCATGAATTTGCTCGCCATAGGCATCGGCTGTTTGTGGCATATCCTCTAAACCAGCCTTGACTGCATCGAAAACATCATTTCTCGTGAGAGAGTCCTGTCCAATATCGCGGCTAAGCTCGTTGCCTTGCGTAGTCTGCATTGGGAAATCGAAGCGGCTCAAACCCTCCGTAACCGCATCGAGCATGTCCTCTCTCATGGTGTCGATGTCTCTGGGTTCTGGTGGAGGGGCCGAGGGGAATTCAAACTCTTCAAGACATTCTCTCACAGCATCAAGAATTTCATCCCTCGAGAGACTTGCCTCTGTCTCAACCTGGGGTGGCGTAAAGTGCTTCAGGCCTTCGACAACAGCGACAAATACCTCTTCTCGCGTGGCGCCAACTTCGCGACCGGCGTCTTGAGGCATATACTCTTGAATACCTTCTTTGAGGCATGCTAGCATCTCTTCGCGCTCTAATCCGAAATGCTGTAGCTCAATATCTGGTTTGTAGTTTTCCCAGGCTTCCCGAACTGCATCTATGACGTCCTCCTTTGCAACTCCACCGGGCTGGGTGTCAGCAAGTGCACCTCTAACGGCCTGGTATACCTCTTGGCCGTCAATATTGCCTCGAGATATGGCTGATGATGATGATTGCCGGCGGGCTTCCCGCATGACTTGATCCAGATGTTGTCTGAGATCCTGTAGTCCTTCATTTATAATTTGAGCCACTTGTTCGGTCGAAGCGGCAGCGTCTTGGGATGAAGCGGTGGGATCACTTCTTGCCTGTTCAAGTTTCCTCCCAATATCACGGCCCATTCCAAGAACTTCTCCGCGAAGCTCACGCACGAGAGCCTTGACTTCAGCTGTAAGTCCGCCTCCTTGTGCCACGCTATCTTTAATGGTTTTGATTAACTTCAATACATCGTCGTTAATAATGTCAGATGCGCGAGACTTCCCACTTCCCTTCGATCCGCCACCAAGAAGATTCTCTACACGGCTAACCATAGGCCCCGAACGGAGTCCGTCGTAATCTACTTCTGATTTTGGTTGTTCGAAGCTGAAGTCACGAGACCTATTGGAATTGTTGCCACCATTTTTGTTAACAACCAGCGCACGGTGACCAGAACCTTCTTTGATTAAGTCCAGAACCTCGTCCATCTTCTTCGCTGTCTCCATTCCGTCGTGAGAGAGCAGGTTGGAGACCTCAGTTAGCCGTGACACAAGCAGGTCTTGGCCTTCTTTGGTACCCATTTCTCTCAAAACCTTCTCAAGGAGAGCGATAGATGCAGAACCGTCGGGGTTGTAAGAACTTGGGGCCGGGGTACCACTCATTCCGCGATCGATTGAAGCCGAAAACGAGGTAGGGCTTGGTATCCGTGGCAGTGAAATGGATTTCACGCTCCTTGATTGCGGGGTATGGGGTTTGTCATCGAGCATATAGTTCTCGCTCGAGCGTAGAACGTACGGTGACTGAGTTGTGGGTGTAGTCAGATTCGTAGAAAGGTCGCGAAGACTTTTCCTAATATCTTCATCTCGCGCATTTGTCGCCTCCTTAAGGCTCACCAAATCCGTGGCATTGTCTTTGCTTCGGCGGTTCAGCTGGGCCATCTCACGTTGAAGACTTGTCGCAATGCTCGTAAGGCTGAGAATTTGGTTTGATATGGCGTCGAAACTTTGCGGAACGCGCACCATAGCAGTAGAGTTGTTGGTGGACACGTTTGGTGGCGGGCTTCCACTTTCCCTGCCCTCCTTAGTTTCCCTGCTTTCTCGTCTTTCTCGACTTTCTCGGAACTCCCTGCTGGACATAGATTGTAAAGCGAGCATCGTCGCAGACTGCGGGGAACTGCTGTCGCTCAGAATACTCGATTGTGGTCGACGCAGCGAGGGCCGCACGTTAAAGTTTTCTCGCGGCGTAGTGACCGCTGTAGGCGTAATTGATCGGCTGGTCTCCTTCTCTGGTGATTTCGCCGCATCCTTAACTTCCTCGTCGTCCTTTTTGTCTGGCGATGCAGGACGCTGGGGTGTCCTCTCTGGCGATCTTTCGGGCGACTTCGTCGGCGACAAGCCCCCGCCATCTATGAAGTTACTCAAGTCTCGTACATGGCCTGTTTGTAATGATTGCATGCGCTTGTGGGCGGCGCCTTTGATAAGAGATCTCTCTGGGGTCTCCATGCGCTTTACTGCGCTATTCGCGGCGAGTGGACCCTCTCGGCCCCTCTCAGTCAAGGCTGCGTGTGCCGATTGTATAGCGGACGAGGTATTCGGCCGCGAGGCGACACTTGGTGATGAAGGGTTTAATGGAAGCGGAGGAGGTGCTCTGTCCGGATCAGAGCTGTCCCACCTGGCAGTTATGGTCAGCGACGTTGGGGCATATTGCGCAGCACGGAGCTCTCTTACATGGGGATCATGGCCTTGCCAAAATCGATTGAGCCGGAATTCTGGTGCCTCAATCGCCTCTCGTTCTCCCGCGAGCTGTCCATCTCGTTGAGCGGCATCGTTACTATCGCAAGGCGAGGATTGTCCCTTAGGATGTTGACATCCGGCTGTAGTATGGAATGGTATGTATTTGTGAGGTCCGAGTAATTTGAGACAGTTCGTATGGTTTTTTGTATGGTATATGGGGTAGCAAAGTAGGGTCAGTGGGGTACTCGGGGAGTATATTGCCAGCGATGCGACGAGAAGAGACGAAGATAATCGATGTTGCCGCTTTGGGCATATACAATTGAACCCTCGCACCTCTGACGTGGTTGGCCCTTGCAAGTTTGTTTACTATCAGTTCGTTACTCGGCAACCATATTGACGCTAGTCCATATCGGAGTAGCGCGTTTGATGCGGTAACGGACCAATCGGAATTTTAGCGCGCCAAGAATTTTCCGCCCTCCGCTCCTTCCACACATCATCTAGGGTTTGCGAGCCCTTGCGGCTCTTCCCAAGCAAGCGAAACTTTCGAAATTGGGTAGTGTGCATTTCGACGAGGGACTCTACGAATCGACCCAACAACTCAACGCCAAACGAAAGCCGACATGAAGTGTAAGTAGCCATACCGACCACAAAACGAATACTGCAGAACCTGTCGCTGATTATGGTCTTAAATAGTCCTCAAGGTTGGCCGTGTTGCCATCATCACCCGGGGCAGATTTGCCGGAAAGAAGGTGAGACGAAATTGCTCCTCCGCCCCTCTACCCCCCGATGCGATTTCCAATACTGCGACGACTTGATATAAATCGATCATACGATGCGACTGAAAATTATTGAGAGCGAATTGGGCATTGGCAGAGCGGGGATATTGGATTGCGAATTTGAGCAAATGGCTAATACAGGTCCAATAGGTTGTGATCATCCAACCCCAGGATTCCGGTAACAAGTCGCACCCATACCCTCACGCCCTGGTCGCCGGTATTGAGCGTTACCCGTCTCAAATCACCCGCCGCATGTCCAAGGCCCGCCAGACCAAGCGCTCCAAGGTCAAGCCTTTCATCAAGGTCATCAACTACAACCACTTGATGCCAACACGCTACACGCTCGAGCTGGAGGGTCTTAAGGGTGTTGTCACTGCCGATACCTTCAAGGAGGTTTCGCAGCGCGAGGAGGCTAAGAAGACTGTCAAGAAGGCACTGGAGGAGCGTTATACCTCGGGCAAGAACAGATGGTTCTTCACTCCTCTCAGTACGTACCGACCGAAACGCACACCAATCAATGTGTGCGATGAGATTAAAAAATCAGTCACTAACATTATTTCTAGGATTTTGAACGGTTTATTGTCGGTTGGGGTTCGGCATGGGGTTCGCATAGCATTTCCGTCCGGAATACGGGCTAAGGATTGTTGCATTTAACAAATGAAAATGCTGATGAACCTTCCATTTCAGAACTGCGTGCAAACATTGTGTGAAGTGATCACATCATATAGTGAATGCAGTTCTGTAAACCTTTCGTGTCCCATTGAAACAGTTCTGAGTAGACCAAACCTTTTATTTGCCTTCAATTTCCTTCATTTGCCTTCATATCTATTACGGTTGCTGCCCTCAGCAAATGAGCCTCTGGCAAGTGAGCCACAACAAAGGCCAACTCTTTTCTTACCTTCATGCTGCGTATGATTTTTTAGTTCTTACTCAAGCAAAGAGACTGGCATGTAGTTCTGCCAACTCTGTTGCCGTTTTAGTTAGCAATGAGCCTCCAGCATGTGGTTCTCATATCTTGAGCCTCACAAAAGCCAGGAATGTATTACAGTTGCTACTTTGGACGGGAAGAACGATACTCCGAATATCCGGCCATAGTTGTGCTCGGTCAATTAGATATTACCTCCTTTACTTGTCTTCACGCCCTTTGAACGCACCATTGTCTGACCTACGGTTTGGAATCTACGACACCTCCGAGGACCACATCAACCAGCAGCGATGATATCACAGTATCGATCGATCGTGAGATCCTCTCCCGGCAAAGCCATGAGTTCTCTGCTGTGGCTGCATGGCGTTCGTGCGCGAAATGCCGACTTGAACAAATATCTGGAGGCAACGCCGTCGCTAACGGATAATGCTCGCGCATGTATATCAAACGCCGAAGCCCGCATACCCACCGCCGACTTCTGGCAGAAATACTTCCTCTCATCCGCAGCGCATCGTGTGCACTCCGGGGCTCCGATTCAATTCGGTTGGCATTATCACCTTCTAGGGACTGTGGCGGATGTTTTGGCCGTTAAGCGTTGCCCCCGGAAAGCCAACTCTATTACTTACTTCCACTTAATGTTTCGAGATTTCGAGATCTCGAATTTCACTCTTGTTGTTAGTTTGCTATTAAGCTAGCTACTTCTTCAGATTTCTTACAATTCCTCCTTTCACCAAACAACTATCACTCCAACCACACACGTTCATATATTCACATCACTCTCGGCATTCGGTATTCTATTGATACATTACACCTTGTTGATATTCCAGTGGAACTAATCAACATGTCTACTCATTCGGATGACGGGCCGTCATCCAAGGGGCGTCCGACTCTGAAAGGATTTCCATACAATAGCCAGGAGGCTGTCCAGGATGTCAATCAATCTCCTAATGAACAACCAGCTTCGGCCACAAAGGGAATCAAGGCCAAACTCAAGAAACTATTTAACATTGGAGACAAGTCAGGTACAGCAGATAGGGCAGACGAAGCCGCCGACAGGATTGTCAACGACTGGTTATACCCAGGGACTCTCATCGTACCGCAACCAGATGACATTTTAGACATCATGCATGCTTCTCCCGAGCACCATGCCGTACTCAGGCGGCAAGCAGCGCAGGCATCAGCTTCGGGCCATGTGGTAGCCACTCAAGGCGACGACATGGTAATTGCTTCTCCTGCCACAAATAAGAAATGGTCCTTTGATGGGAATTCCATGATCACCTACAGGGACCCAAATCAAAGCCATCTCGACAACCCAGGTCAGACAGCCATCTATCAGGAAGTCTACCAAGGGGAAATTATGCCTTCCATGGGTAACGAAGCTTTAGTTTCTGGAAGTGGGCCAGTGGTTTGGTCGAATGCGAACGCAGTTGGCGCAGGTGGCACTTTTGAGCCCTCCCTCCATGGCAGCAACCCCTCCCAGTTTGTTCACAGGTCTCGATCTCAGAGATCCTTGCCGGTATCACACCCAATTGACATGAGCAACCTTCGATCCCCATACGAGATTGCTGAGGCACTCTACGTTTACGGTCGCGAGGGATCTAAGGGTGAATGGATGGTTTATTTGCACGACTATCGGGCGGTAAGAGTCATTCGTAAATCCAGGTGTCGAACTGTTGACTAATGTGCTCTTGATCTAGGGCCAGTTCAACATCATAAAGCCTCCCAGACCTCCCGCAGTGGACCCTTTGTTCTCTTTCTTGCCCGCGATGGATCCTTTGAACGAACAAGGAAGACTTGCGTCGCTGTTCACAATCAGCCGCGTTTGGACCCCGTGGCAAGAAGGCAGGTCGACGGACCTTGTGAAAGCCGCGCGAGAAGAATTTGGGGTCCCAGGAGTCTCCATTAGTCTTATTGACAACAACAATGAGATTCTCAAAACGGAGGTGGGCTATAATCGCCGAATGATAAAGCGGTCTATTAGCATTGCAGCCCATGCGCTCTTGACAACGGAAGTTTTGGTGATCCTTGATACCCAAAAGGTAGGTCACTCTATCCAATTATTTGTGCCGACACTAACTATTTTAGGACTGGAGGTTTGCCAAAAATCCCCTGGTTGTTGGTGATCCAAGAATCAGATTCTTTGCGGGGGCACCCATTCTTTCGAAAGACGGCGAAGTCATTGGAGTGTTCGTCATCTTCGGGTGCGAGCCAAGGGACGCATTCTCAGCGCTGCAACGCCGTAGCCTGACTGACTATGGCGTTGTCTGTGCTTCTGATCTCAACACGGTGCTGGAGAAACCCCTTTCAGAGCAGAGCCTGCAATCTCTTCAATCCCAGGACAATACCGAGAACTGGGACTCTTCCTATCTCCAGGGTGAGACAAAGCCCGAAGCTAGAAATCTCTGGATGAATGAAGAGACCCACCGAATGCTTTGCGGAGAGCCCAAAGAGGGGGATCCTGAGCCTGTTAAGGTTCCCAAGACTTTTGCTGAGTTGATGGAACAGTTGGCAGCTGAATCCAAGGACGATGACGCTCTACAGAAACCACCCCAACAATCCTTTTTGTATGGGGCCATTTCGAGCTCAGCATATTCGTCCGTCGATGTGAACTTTGGTACTCTGGCAAAGGAGAGGGATGCTGTGGACTTTGGTACTCCGGTAATGGAGACATGTGCTGTAGTATCGGACTACCCGCTCCTTAGGAGCGACAATAAGGGACCGGATTCTCCTCTCGGTGGGCGCTCGAACCCAAGGTCAGAATCACCTGTTTCTGATGATTCTGTTTGGAGATCAGAATCGCCCACTTCACAGGGTCTTGGTTTGGGGCTAAACTCGAGTTTTCCGGCTGATTTCCCAGCGATGCCATCTTCTCCTATTATGAGAAGCTGGACCCCGAGACCATATTCAGGCTCGGACCTTACTTCTGTCGACGGGAACCTTCACCCGAATACGCCTGCAGAGCTTGACCTCGTTGAGTTATCATCATCTGAGAGAGTGCAAGGTACCCTTGATCATGCTACTTCGGTTCTCCAGCCTGAGACTCCAGTGGCCGAGACTCCAGTGGTGCCTTTCCACAGACAAAGGAAGGCCTCTATCCGCAGCATTTCGAAGTATGAGGCGGAGCTCAGGAAGAATATTGAAGATGGAATTCGCGAGGCACACAACAAAGCATCGGAGATCGCTGTTTCTAGTTCCACTGCTATGACTGGGAGCATGGATACTTCTGGACACCCATCGACTGTGGCAACAACGCCTCCAGCTTCATTCAGCACTCGCATGTCCGCCCTGGAATTCGCGAACACAGACAAAAGTGCTGAAGCCAATGAAGCCGCAATGGCTGTTGCCAAGAATCTCGGATTGAACAGAGTATATGTCGCCGAGTTAGCTCCCGCCAATGAGCTTGTGACACCTGCGGGAGTACCTGTCGCGGGCGTGGGCGTGAGAATATTGGCGTCATATAATTGCCCGTCGGATATGGTCCTCGACACGGATATTCATCTGCAGGTACTCCGCAGCCCTCACGGTGCCATGAGATGGCACGACAAGGATGCTCCTCCTGGAGCTACAAACAAGAGTCTCTTGATTCGTCTTCACTCGAAGGGCCCTTACGGTGTTCACCGAAGCGAGCACACCGGCGGCATCGTTTACGGTGCCATTCAGGTGGCGAAGTTGGAGAGTGGGGAAGATGCTGAGCTAACAGATCAAGAGCAGGCAGTTCTTGTTGACGCGGCCAATGAGATGAAGGCCATCTTGTTCAAGAAAGGCGACAACAGGGTGCGAAAGGACAGCACATGTACTACTTGCAACACTCCGCATCTTGCGGACCATCATGCGAAGCCTACTCCAATGATCGAGGCTCAAGTGGCTATATCTGAGCGTTCTATTCCGTCTCCAGCAATTCAGACTCCAAAGACAGAAGATGCTGGGCCGAAGCACGTTGATCCTACTCCAGCATCTGAGGCTGAAGAAGAACACCCAAACTCGATCAGTGTGCAAAGTATGCGAGAAGCTGCCAGAGTCGTGGGAGAACTGATGAAATTCAACATGGATGAGGAGATATCCCCTCAGTGGTAATCTTCAATGTCGGCATATATATACTTCCCAGGATCAATTGGGCAATTCGTTCCAGCTACTACACGGACTTATACCAACGGAATGCACCTCATGGTCAGCTGAGGATATTCAATACTTTCATCGGCAGTTTCCCACGACGCAAACTGACTGATTTTTACTTGCTTGGCACTGGGCCGACAATCATTCGCTGTTTGTACCAGACAACAGCAGCTGCGTGCAAGGTTACTGCACTGCCAATGACCCAGCCATCGATTACAGCACGCAAATTCACCTGTACGGATTACAACCCTGTTTTTACTTTTTTCTCCTTTCTTTCTCCACGAGTTACGGTATGCGGTTCATCTTTCGTCTGTGGAAAAGCTTTTGTTATAGTGCTGGACGGGTGTTATAGGGGTTCTTTACTGGGGATTTTATCTGGGAGGTGTACTGGATGGTTATTATACGGATGGTTCTGGGAGTTCCGATACCCTGGGATGATTACTACATGGATGGTTCTGGGAGTTAATGATACCCTGGGATATAAATACGACGGAGTACTGGTGGGAATACTACGATGGGATAGGTTTTTGGCAGAGGATTTGATGGGTTATATTTCAGTTCCCTGTCTGAAGGGCAGGCGTCATCGGATTCTTTTACTTTCGCACTATACCCGATATTTGAGAAGATGATTTGGGAGGATGATACGACAGATTGATTACATGGTTGAGAAGATGGTTGGGGATGTTCAGAAGACAGACTGACGACATTATTGAGAAGATGGCTGTGGATATCCAGAAGACAGATTGATAACATGGTTGAGAAGATGGTGGAGGATTATGAGAAGACAGACTGGTTGCGTTATTGAGAGACGGGTGAACATTCGAGGCGGAAAGCAGTGTACGATAGAAAATTGCATGTAGGAGAAGAATAAATCTCGTAAATCATGTGCCAGTTGGCGATTCTTCCCAGTGAATAAATGCAAAGTGGTGAATCATGAACCATGGAGCTTCATGATCTTAACCAGAATAGACAGCCACTATCCGCGGATACAAAGACAAAGAAACAGGTAGAGCAAGCACAACCAATAATCACGCATTTACCCAGACTTCATAGCAAACTCCGCGGAGGAATTCTTGGGAACCTCACATGGCATCTGTGGCATCACGCATGGGATTGCGGAAAGCTTCACAAAACTATTCAATTTAAGGTAACAATATCAGATCACACACTCCAGTTTCTAAGGTAGATGTTTCTATTTTACAGCTAATGCATTACCCCCCCTCGTGCGCGACAGCTCGCAACCGGCCGCCTCGCCGCCAACTAAAGAGATAGATACATAGCGCGGAAGTGAGGGGATCTAACAAACACAGGAAATCAACGCGGAAGTGTTGGTCCTTTATGCGACGAAGGACTTGGTGAAGGAGGTGACGGCCTCCTTGAGGCGGGCCTCGAGGTCCTTGCTCAATTGTCCCTCCTTGTCGAGAGTCTCGAGGAGGCTGGCCTCGTTGGTCTTGAGGTGGGCGAGGAAGTCGGCTTCCCAGGTCAGGATCTTGTCGACAGGGACGGAGTCGAGGTGACCGTTGACACCGGCGTAGATGAGGGGAACCATCTCGTTGACGGCCATGGGGGAGTACTGCTTCTGCTTGAGGAGCTCGGTCAACTGGTTTGAGAAATTAGCTTCTGTACTTTCTGATGGGGTTTTAATCGGGGATACTTACACGCTCACCACGGGCGAGGGTCTGCTTGGTGGCGGCATCCAAATCGGAACCGAATTGAGCGAAGGCGGCAACCTCACGGTATTGGGCCAAGAAAAGCTTGAGCGAACCGGCAACTTGCTTCATGGCCTTAAGCTGGGCAGCGGATCCGACACGGGAGACGGAAAGACCGACGTTAATGGCTGGGCGGATACCCTTGTAGAAGAGCTCGGCCTCCAAGAAAATCTGTCCATCAGTGATGGAAATGACGTTGGTAGGAATGTAAGCGGAGACATCACCACCCTGGGTCTCAATGATGGGCAGGGCAGTGAGGGATCCACCACCGTGCTTGTCGGACATCTTGGCAGCACGCTCCAGAAGACGCGAGTGCAGGTAGAAAACGTCACCGGGGTAAGCCTCACGTCCGGGAGGACGACGGAGGAGGAGCGACATTTGACGGTAGGCAACAGCCTGCTTGGACAGATCGTCGAAGATGATGACGGCGTGCTTGCCGTTGTCACGGAACCACTCACCCATGGAGGTGGCAGTGAAAGGAGCGATGTACTGGAGAGGAGCGGCCTCGGAGGCAGTGGCGGCAACAACGATGGAGTACTTCATGGCGTCGTTCTCCTCAAGGGTCTTGACGAGCTGGGCGACGGTGGAACGCTTCTGTCCAACAGCGACGTAGACACAGTAAAGCTTCTTGGTGTCATCGGTGCCGTTGTTCCAACGCTTCTGGTTAAGCATGGTGTCGAGGGCAACAGCGGTCTTTCCGGTTTGACGATCACCAATGATCAACTCACGCTGACCACGTCCGATGGGAACCATGGCGTCGACGGACTTCATGCCGGTCTGGACGGGCTGGTTGACGGAGTGACGGGGAAGAATGCCGGGGGCCTTGACCTGGGCACGACGCTTCTCCTTGGTCTTGATGGGTCCCTTTCCATCAATTGGGTTTCCGAGGGCATCAACGACACGGCCGAGAAGCTCTGGTCCAACGGGAACATCGACCTGTGATTGATTAGATGGGGTTGAAGCTCGTCAAGTATGGGTCTACTTACAATCTCTCCGGTACGCTTGACGGTCTCACCCTCCTTGACGAGACGATCGGAACCGAAAAGCACAACACCGACCTGGCCGGCCTCCAAGTTCATGCACATACCCTTAACACCGGAAGCGAACCTATTGTTGTTGTTAGCATCGAGTCGTCACATCATGAATCGTGAAAAAACTTACTCAACCAGCTCCTCGGCCTGGACATTGCTCATGCCATGGACACGGGCAATACCATCACTATATTCCAAATATTGTCAGCCATCGATTCCCATTGATACCACGATATAGATGCCATTGATGGCATTGTAATGTGATGTCGCATTGTTGTTGACATACCCGACGGAGAGGACACGTCCGGTCTCGGCAAGGCCAGCCTCCTCCTGGACACCACGGATCTTCTGCTCGAGGATGGAAGAAACCTCAGTTGGGGCAGCCTTAGCCTCAGCGTAAGTGCGGGCCTGGATGGCGGAAGCGTTGAAGGCAGCTGGTGCAGCAATTCTTCCCTACGCGGTTGACATCAAAGTTAGCCGAAAGCCCGAAAAAATGCAGACGAAGCTGTTGGAGCTCCCAACAAAGCTGTCAACCATCATAATCTATCACTCCGTAAACTCAATTGAGTTCACCGAGTATATATCGATGGATTAAGATGTCTTCGAGCTCCGTTGGACCCCGTTGGGATATTTCGTGGTGGACTTACTGCAGCGACTCTGCCGGAAGCAGAGATTGCGCCCACCGTCCGGCTGGACTGTCGGAGAGCGTTCCTGAACATTGTGACCGTCGTCTATGCTACAAAGACACAAAAAAGAATCAATTGCTTCAGCAATTGAGGAGAGGAGATTGTGAGGGAGGTGTGTTTGGAGATTGATCAATCGTAAGAAGGGAGTCTTGAAGAACACAGAAGATCGATGCGAGAGAGCCCGAGCCAGAGTCTTGGCGTCTCGCTTGTGAGTGGTTGGCCTGAAATTCAGCGCATCCACTCCGAGAGAAACGAGTATCCGTAGCGATGAGCCGTGGGAAAAAAAATCATGTGCCGCGAGTTGGATGAATTGTAGATATTTATCTCCTTATTCTACTTTATTTACAGTGAATGGTAATTTAGATTTTGGTTTTGATTTTTATTGATTTTATTCTGTGCTTGTGGCCGAGGGGAAAAATGCCACTCACGATGGAGAAATTAATCTCTCGTCTCAGCAGTGTCGGTCGCTCATTACATATTTCTCCCCTCGGATCGGACCACACCGGAAGGGATAAAAAATAGGAGAAACTGGCAAATAATGCTGCACAAACAGCCGCAACAGCACTAATTGGGCGTTTTTATTATAGAAATCACTAATATTGTTCAAAGACAGACATGTTTATACTGGTTTGTCCGTATTTAATTTACTACAGACTTCTTATCAGCATCGCATACGTACTCCGTACCGTAGCACATGACCGGCAATATCTCCCCTCGGCCGGGTAAGCCACCACCACCGTCGACACAGAGATGCTAGAACTGCAATCTCTGCTCTTACGGCAGCTGCATACCGATTTATAGTATCATCTTCTCTCTCCATTGCATCTCATCATATTCAAGATGATGTCTCCTTCGTCGTGTATCACGTGACACGTCCCAATTCGAGGGCTTCGGGCCATCGTGTCTCACTTCAGATCTCTAAGCCATCTACTATCGAGGCAGCGTATTTTCTAATCTTCCTTTACTCCACCACTGCTATTCTCAGCCCCATGGCCCCAGCGTCCAGCTTGACTGCTCTGCAGCCGCAGCTCTTAACCCAGCTGGACCCATGCTCTGCCTCGCCTTGGCTGAGATAACTTCCTTTGCTTTCGAAGCACCAGCGGCACCATGTTGTAACCATTGGTCTTTCTCAACTATTGATACGGAAGGTAATCTTAATTGGGATATAAGACTCGCGCCGCTCCAAGCACCCATTGAGTCAACCGCACTCAGTGTCCCATGGTTTGGCGTAGGAGCAATCTTATCTCGCTCTCTCTTTATCTGCGTCTCAATAGGATCAGGTTGCTGGTTCTGAAAGGCTGCTGGCCTGTGGTGCTCGTCCGTTTCCGGGTGTGCATGCCCATCAATTTTAATTTCGACGGCGCCCTGCTGTGCCTGGTTCCTTTGTTGGGACTTCAGTTTCTGGTTTGCACGCAGTTGGTCAAAGGCTTTCCCCTGGACCGGTTCCCAGCCTCTTGAGTCGATGAGTGACTGGACATCGCCCAATACACGGCTTTTGAGACCAGGAATATTGGACCCGCCGCCAACTAGGATTAGTCGTGACATGCAAACTGATCGCACATCGACTGGAAGAAGTAAGAGGCTTCGATAAACCAACAGATGCAATGGTAGTTCTTCGTCGTCTAGGTCGCAGGGGTCCATATCCCTCACAAAAAATGCATTCTCGCATGGCTCGGCTAATTCATTAAATGGTATCTTCAACGTGATAGGCGGCTGTGTT
Organism: Pseudogymnoascus sp. BL549; assembly: GCA_001630585.1. Classification (NCBI taxonomy): domain Eukaryota; kingdom Fungi; phylum Ascomycota; class Leotiomycetes; order Thelebolales; family Thelebolaceae; genus Pseudogymnoascus; species Pseudogymnoascus sp. BL549. The sequence continues at coordinate 17,108 of LNAR01002082.1, read as the reverse complement.
GATGATACAGGTATTGATACAACGTCGTCTTGGTCATTAAATCGTAAACTTTCCATCGCAGCTGATAAGGCCTCCGATGTTTCGGTCTCAGGACCGGACTGCGACGGCTTGCACCAGGCTAAGCGTGTGACGACCTCCTCGCATTCTTCGAAGCTAATCAGCTTGCTATCGCGCTCGTCGTCTTCTTCGCCGTCGTCTTTGGATAGCCGGGATTTTATAGCGCGCCCAAGAACTCTCCGCATTTTTAGGCCCAGTAACCTGGATGCTCTCACTGTTCGGCGGCAAGAGATCTCTCGATATTCATACACAGCAGTAACAGTTGTCTCAGCCCAGCCAATATCTATAATAAGAGCTGATCGAAGTCCAGCTGCTACTGCCGAAAGCACAGGGGCAGAAAGGAGCGAAATAGTTGGAGGTTGGAAGCTTGTGAAAAGGGTATCGAGTGCTGTCGAGAGAAGAGGTAGAGGAAAGTCGGGTGGCAATACCAGGGTGATGCGTCGAGACCCAGAACCAGTCACTAGATATCTTAGAAGTCGTCAGTTACTGTAATAAACAGTCACGCGCATGAATGTAACGTACTTCGTAAGGGCCTCTCGCATAGCCCGCTCAATCCTGTCACCAACGAGCCCCAGGTCCACATGCCTCAGATCTGGCTTCCACAGCTCATGGTCCTCTCCCCAGGCCTTGCCAGATGCCCTTTGCCGCCAATCGGCCTCGTAGCCAAGCTGCCATTGCCGGTAATCGCCAGCTCTCCTCTGTGTATCAGGTCCGAAACCAATGACTGCCTTGGGCAGTGCGTCTCCTGCTAGACCCGCTCGGAGATATCGGCTGCCAAATTCTATAATGATGCAGTCTTCTTCGGCGCGTAGAGCTGAGGGCGAGCTAAAGTTCGAAATCGAGACCGGACGGACTGGAGTGCGGGGGCTAGCTGATGAAGCTCCTGGGGAGCGGATCTCAGAAACCGGCCGAATATTGGCGACGCTGCGGTGGGCAGGCGTTGCCATTGCTTAACATTGTCTGGGGCCCAATAAGTAGATTAAGTTCGGGACATATTTTTGCGTCGTTGGTGTGGTATACGGGGCAGCAGCTTGATCTCAAATGATATTTCTGAGATATCTAACTCGCGATATCTGCAAGGTACCGGCGTGGGGGCCTTTATTTGAAGGCAGCTATCATCTGGTTTCAGGGGATACTCGGACAACTTCAAAGGTACGGCAAGAAGAATCATCCAGAGTTTAGAAACAATTACAAGACTCTATTGTTTATTTAAATGTTAATAGAATCTGTACTTAAATCAATGCCCTTTAAGTGCTCCCCAGCGCTCCAAATCTGTTCTTCGAGTGCATTGTCCACGCTTCAGCCAGGCGACCTCTTCGTCGCTGGGACGACTTTGGCGCTAAACCTAAAATAAACAAATGGAGGATTAATCAACAACGCCCTTTCCGTCACAATGGATCGAGCAGGCACCCTCGTCGATAATACCTGGGACTCCAGGGAATAGCTTTGCTTCCCAGCTTGGTATCTTCATTTGCTACTTTGTATTGCTCTTCCGAAATCATCCCTCTCGGGGATTAAGTTTCCGCTGCTATTATTTTTGACCCACATTATTATTTATAATTATAACAATGAAAACATGGGAATCCCAGGGTGACTTACAACCCATGACCTCTTGTTGGAGGCACAGCTACTGACGTAAATAAATTATAGAATATACAATGAGATAGGCTCAGGTCAAAGAGTGTCCCTGACAAAGTTGGCGGTGGAGAAATTCGAGCAAACTGGGCGGCCGTTCAGAATAGCGGTTGACATTTCCATATGGAATTTTGAAGTCCAGGGCGGAAAAGGTATGTTTAAGTCTGTTTTCCTGCGAGTCTTGGAGCACAGTTCTTACGACCCAAGGTGGACCCAACCCGGCACTGCGAACCCTATTTTATAGGCTCGTAAGACTTGCGGGCACATCAGTCCAGGCAATATTCGTATTTGATGGACCAGACCGGCCTCTCCTGAAACGGAATAAGGTCAGACGCAAAGGTGGCTCTGCATATCATGCCGATGTGCAGAGAACCAAGCTTCTTCTTCAACTGTTTGGTTTCGAGTCTCATGATGCCCCGGGAGAAGCGGAGGCTGAATGTGCGCTGTTGCAACAGCGGGGGTTGGTGGACGCTGTCCTCAGCGAAGACGTCGATACTCTGATGTTTGGCAGCGGTCTGACAATCAGAGACTGGTCGGGTGAAGGATCTGGAAAAACTCCGGCAACTCACGTGTCATTATATGATGCTAAAGTCACCAAGGATGGAAAATCTGGCCTGGACCGTGAAGGGATGATATTGGTCGCCCTGATGAGCGGTGGTGACTATGACACCGCTGGCGTGGCTCGTTGTGGCGCAAAGATTGCATGCGAAGCTGCCAGGGCAGGCTTTGGCAAATCACTGTGTGGCCTTGCTCCCGATGATGATTCCGGTTTATCGGCCTGGCGCGAGAATTTAGCTCACGAGCTTCATACGAATGAGAGTGGCCATTTCAGGCAGAAGAACAAAGCAATCACTGTTCCTGATGACTTCCCGAAGAAAGAAATTCTGCACTATTACATGCAGCCTGTTGTTTCTTCTAATGCCGCCATCTTAAATCTGCGGTCGCGGCTACAATGGGACAGGGAAATTGACGCGAAGAGGCTCAAAATATTCGTCGAAGAATGTTTTGAATGGACTAGTAAGCTGAGCGTGAAGAGGCTTATTCGCCTTCTTGCACCACCTATGTTAATATACAAGCTGCGAGAAAGACCCAAGAGTGTTGACTCAGGGCACGGCAACCTGGTTTTAATAGAAGCTCAAGAACGGGAGATTGTGCTAGACATCACAGGCGAGAGACAGCACTTTTCAACAGATGGTATACCTGAATTACGCTTGACTTTTCAGCCATCTGGCATAGTCGGGCTAGACCTGGAATCCGAGGTTGACGACGAGAGCAACCCTGACCAACATGATGAATACCTAGCTGCGGAGGAAGAGAATTTCGAAGTTTATCAATCAGATAACGAATCTACCGAAAAGAGCAGATCTATGAGCCCCATGAAGAGTAAACTGGCTGCTTATGATCCCACGGAACCCTGTAAGACGTGGGTTTCCCGGAGTATCGCGAGAATTGGTGTTCCTCTCAAGGTGGAGGATTATGAAGAGGCATTAATGCTGAAACAATCGCGAGCGAACGCGCCGAAACGGAAACCTGCCGCGAAAACAACGGCGAAGAAGCATGGCATGAAGCAGGGAGCGTTGGACCGATATTTTGTTACAAGCAAACCGGCCGCTTCTGGTGGAGCAACTTTGACCGCGGAATCTCCTGATAAGAAGTCTCATCAGCAACCACAACTCCCCCCGGTATATTTAGCCCCTTCTCTTGACAAGCCGCCATTGCAGCCCAAAGGGCCAACTAAAGAAGCTCTTCGACCTCGCCGCGAGTACCGCAAAGCTCCTTCTGGGGACCGTTACTGCCAAGTTTCACCGAAACCAAGCAACCCCTGGGCAGCCTCACAGCCTCGTTCATCTCAATCGGTGACGGCCAATGTGTCAAAGACTGGGATAAGTCAGTCCAACAAAGACGGGTCATCCCAAGCAAGTTCAGCGTCTCAAATGATTTCGTCATATGAGGTTTCCTCGTCCCGTAATTTGTTTCCAAAGAAGCATTCGAGAACTGGCTCACCACCCCTTTACGAATCATCTATTTCCGACGCAGAAATACCTCTATCAGGAGGTCCTACGTCAAGCTCGCAGGTTAAACGCAAGCTTGCTATAGCTCTGGACGACCAATATCAGACTTTCTCAGACGACGATGATGATGCGCTGCCCCCTCTTGGGCAATTGCTTTCGCCGCGCCAAACGAACCAATCCTCAGCTGAGGATAACGAAGGGACACAGAATGCTATAGATCTCATGTCCTCCTCCCCTCTATCACATCACACTACGGTAAAGAAAGGCGAGTTGCCGCTGGCCAAGGGTGAGCCCACTTCTCGCGCGGACATCCTATCATTTGCCGACAGCAAAGTCCCCCAAAAGCGATTTCTTGCGCCCCGAGAAAGTTTGCCCGGTGCCTGGAAGACATATTCGGAGAAGGAAGTAGAAGACATGGAGCGAAAGGGCAGAGGCAGACAGAAGTGGAGGGTGAGCCAAGTCGAGGCCTTAGATTTGACGCAAGATTAGCTTGACTTTGAAGATTAAACGGATAATGACGAAATATTTTGATGTTCACAAGAAGATATAACAACCCTATGCAATAATCTCACATCTTATAATCACGTTGAAGGCAGGGTGAGTGGTGGCATTAGTATAATTTTGAGAGATATTGTACCGTCTGCATCTGAGTGGTTTGGTTCCTATTGGCCTTGTATAGATGGCACAACCTCCCACGGTATTATCTGTAATGATCTTCAAGACAGCCAAATGTCCCAGTATTTTCAGCTCCACATGATTGTGTTGAGTAGTGGTGCGACGCAACCAACTCCCAAGAGCTTTCCATATACCATGCCGTAGCGTGCACTTGCACGAGGTATTGGGTATAAGTAATTCGTTCACGGCGGTGGCACACTGTTGCAGTTTAGCACAAATGATCCTGGGGTGGGAACTGGACCACACTGACCCGAGGTAGTCCTCCTTGATGCTACCAATCGCGTACATGGACCCAACATCAGACCGCAGACCGATCAGCTTGACCCGGACCTGCGCGCCCTTCTCGATCACTTGATCCTCATTGTCGGTCCACTGCCACGGCGTCGCGTTCGGGTCGAACTTGATGTCTTTGGAGATAAGCTGTGGTGGGGTGCGATTAGCATCTTGGGAACTTGGCCTGGGTCAAAGTCCTTACTTCTCTGGAGACGAAGAATTCAAGAGGTCCAGCCATGCAGTGGAAACCAGCTGGGTTCACGGCCGTGACGATGGCATCAACCTGTGCATTGGAAATCAGCTCTACTGTGTGGTACAAAAGCACTGGCGTGCCTTACAGTCTCATTCTTGAATGGACGCCAGACAACCGCTCTGTATCGAACAGTGAACTCGGCGAGGCCGCTGCCAGGGATGATGCGACCTTCAGAAACATTGAATGTGTCCATCACCGAGATAATGTAGTATTGGCCGGTACAGGTTCCCTCCACATCGCTGAGGAGCTTCGAAGTGACCAGCTCGTGCATGTTCTTGCCAAAGTACGACGGGTGCAGGGTGACCTGCCGCTCGAGGTTGTGCAGGAAAAACATGGCGCCTGTTTATATCCAGGTATCGCCTGAAGCGTTTCGATTTGAGTGGTGAAGAGGGGGTGTCGTTCGAGATGGGACTAGTCCCAAGCTCCGCGAAGCTGTCGTGCTAGACTTTCCACAGGCACCTCCGAGGAAATTTAGCACATAGAGCACTAGTCGTGGCAACCTTCGCCTGGGATTTCGGTGGAATATGCGCTGTCTTGAGGTTGGGTGCCTCGTGGAATCCGGCGGACGCGCAATGAAGCGTTCTCTTGTCCTGGCGCAAGCAATTTCTCCTTATAAACAACGGCCAAACACTCTGGCAGCTCTCTGATTTGGATCGCAGAGCGTGCACAAAGGTTGTCGATGTTTGAACAAGGCAATAAATGAGTGTTGCGGCTCTCGTCGAGGTCGTTGGTACACGCCGATCGCAGTAAACGCGCCCCAATCGGTCGCGGCGCATTTTTGTGAGGCTCAAACGCGGAGTAACACGTGACGCATCAGATCATGTGACGTATTGCGGAAGCGGTGGGCTGAACACGGTCCGAGGTCCGTCCTTGTGAACGTGAGGTGTAACTTACGTGCGGAGCATTTAGATATCATAAACCCCTCACGTAACAATTAATATTCCTCTCCGCCGTCGCCGTTAATGGTTTTGAGCCCTCCCAGAAGGTTGACTTGTGATATTCTACATACCTGATATTATTGTCTTTATCCTCTCCTCCTAACCATGGGTGGCACTTTCGACTTAGAGAGGCAGCTGTGCTTCGTGCGTATCTCCTGTCGTGTGACAGCTACTTCTTACTGATATATTTCTGCTCCAGTATAGCTCTTATCACCAGCATCCGGTCAATGTCGGAATCCATATGCTATGCATTCCCATGATTCTGTTCTCATTCATCCTCCTCGTACGTCGAATATCCCGAATCCGAAGTATCCGCGTCCCAAGCTTACACCTCCTACGTAGCTCACCAACTCCCCCACGATCATTCCCTTGCCGGAGTGGGCAACAATCACGAATCTCGACCTTAATCTGGGCACTATAATGGCCCTCTATTACTCCATCTTCTACATTCTCCTCGAGCCAGTGGCCGGTTCCATCATAACGCCTATTCTTCTTGCGGGAACCGCATACTCCAAGCACCTCACAACTGTGGCTGCGTACCCTTCAAACCAGATTGCCGGTGGAGTTTTCGTCTTGTCTTGGATTGCTCAGTTCATCGGCCACGGCGCATTTGAAGGCCGCGCCCCAGCCCTCTTTGAGAATCTCCACATGGCGCTTGTTACAGCCCCATTTTTCGAATGGATCGAGCTCCTTTTCAAGTTAGGATATAGGCCCGAGCTGGAGGCAAGAATGAGGAAGAGTGTTGCCGAAGAAACTGCGAAGGTCAAGGCGGCTAAGGCTTCCAAGAAGAACGGAAAGGCACAGTAATGAGCTTTAAGTAGCCATGACACTCTAACGAGTAGGCATTGAGAAGCCTATACGGGCTGTACAAAGTTTTGGGGGAGGTCGGGGGTGGACGAGCTGCGGGCAGTTATGTCGGCATGAGTGAGGGTCAGTGGAAGAAGTGGAGTGAATGCCGGCAAGAGATTGTGATACCATTCTGGAGAAAAGTGACTGAGACAAATTCGCTTGGGGTTTCCCTATTGTGGCAAACGAAGAATGACTGAAGGGTTGGACACGTTTCTTTGTATATTCTTTTCGTCAGTAATGATCCGATATGAATTACGATTTTACATTGACAAAGAGGTCTCACATACATCTAATTGCGCCCAGAGACAAACGATGTGCATGATAGCTTGATTTCTATCTAAGGCTAACCTAAAATAAAGTCAGAATGCTTTAATATATTTCTACAGCCAGATAGGGAAAGATCGAAAATAACAAAGACAGTCAAGCATACTTACCATCACCAACAACCGGAAGTACGCTGCCTATATATTTTTTAGTTTGCGACAACAACAGTATCCGAGAAAGAGTGGTAAAGGGGGATCAGGCATATTTACCTTCTCTCTGGCTGCGATGGCGGCGTGGGCCTGTCAGCGAAGCCTCGGATTGGCGCAAAACAGGCTGCTGCTGGGAAGGTGCCCTGCCTGCGTTGATCCATGCACTCTCTACGGTGTCGATCTCTCTGCTCATCCGATTCAGCTCTCTGTCTGTCGGCATACCACAGTGGTACGATGGGCCCTGTGACGTGCTTTGCGGCACGGTTCGCGTGAGAGCTTGTTGCTGATAGCTGGATGACCGAGAGGGGCGTAGTGGGGAATAACGCCTGGAGTCTAGCAGCTGCTCGCTGGATGGTTGGAAGTGACGCTGCGAAGAAGAGCGAGTAGGGACTGGCGGTGGCCTGGATGTGGGCGGCGGATTCATCGTCGCTCTACGGGGCCGGAGAGGGGTGGGCGGCAGCGGCCTGTCCATGTATTGAGCGGACCCGTTGTCGTGCGGATGTGGAGTGCTGCTTGGTCGAGCTTGACGCCAATCGGTACTACCCCGACGGCGATATTTACGGGTCGCCGACGATATTGGTGGCCGCTGGGCAGTTATCTCAGGGGCCTCAAATGGAACACCCGAAGCGCCAAGGTAGTCGCGGAGGGTGTCAGGGCTGGGGTTCCGCGACTGCCGGAATAGAGCTGTGGCTCTGACGTTGGGTAGACGAGGAGCCTCGCCATCGAATTGTACAGCGTTGCCCCCCTGTCGACCCTGTGGTCTTCGGTCAGCTGGTTGGCGTATGGCATTTCTTCTCTGAAGGTCTGGGGGCAGAATGGGGTTACCAATGTCGAGGTCTATTTGGTTCCTGTAGATAGGACGTGGCGGTCTTCGCTGAGTTCTGTCACGGTCTTTTCTGAGCTGCTCATAAGTAATCCCGCGAGAAACGCATCCAGGACATACCTGGGCTTTGGTGCAGCTTCGTGTCCGCTGTGGCCTTGTGCAGCCCCTGGGAGGCGAGCTGAGAAGCCTCGAGAAGAAACCTTTGCGTGCCCACTTTGTCTCGGAAGCTATGAGATCAGAACATTTCTCTATCTCAGCATGCTCGTGCTCACAATGCACGTTGAAAATGAGAACGGTGCGGCACATCCTGTCGGGTGTGCCTCAGGGCTTAAATTGGTGAATACCGCTACCTGCGCGGCTTGGAATGGGGTATGGGGGAACTTTAAAGCACAGTTGATCTAGTCGTTACGCTTGTCACTGCTTCTTGGGTCTACAGAAAAAAAAAGGGGTGGCAAGGGAAGATCGAGGTTATATTTATATAATACCTTGCCATGATGATGGCCGCGCTTGAGAAGAAATTCTGCTACCAAAGTTGACTGTCCATGGATAACTTTGCAGTTTAGAGACATTTATGAAACTGGCAAATGAAGCTATTTAGACCGAAACGGAGGCTTCTTTGTGTCCAGCGATTTTGAACAATGGATTGTTGTCTCACCACGAAACATAATGAACGTTTGCCTTCAAATTTAGCTTTCATCGTTTTTATTCTAAAGTTTCAGATACAGTTTAGATGATGAGTTTCTTCTACTCCAGAGTATGGTACAAACTATATGACTTACTCTGTAACATTCAAAGGTTAGTTTCATGAGTCAGAGTACTCACGAGCCGTTCCGTTTCCGTTGTCCCAATGTTTGCTATAATAGTTATCGTGTAGCCAGGTACAGGACTCCCAGAAGCTTGAACTAATAGAAACTGCGTCCTTTTCCCCAAGGAACTCTATTCTTCGTTGTCGCTCTGGTGCTGTAGATGCAATTCACGGCGAGAACAGAATCCGAGGGGCGAAAGATCAAGCCACGCTGTAAATTGTCAAGCGCAAGACAGAACCCCCCCTACTGCACCAGAATGGTAGCCGTAAAAATGATTTTCATTGAGAAAGACCGACTCTAGTCTAAAGAGAGTGTTTAATATCGGCCTCTCCGTCAAACTGGCAAACATATGTAGGCAGATATGCCCCCCAAACGCCAGATGCCCCACTGATTGTCCTCTATTGTAGGTCCAAGCCAGAAAACAACCCAATCCGCCATGATAAGCAGTGCGCCCCAATCCCAATCCAGTCCGTGTCCAAACTCCCCATCGTGGTATTATGCCTCTTGGCGAGCATCTCAGCGGTAGAACTCTCCCCTCTTAACATTAACCCCGTACTCTCCAACAGCCATCCCCAGGTCCTCCATCGTCAGCACAGTCCTCCCCTGACCACCACCCTGTCCACCTCCTCCGTATCCCGGTCTCTGGACACCCAGTGCTCCTCCACCTGCTCTTTGCGTCTTCCCCTCCGCCGCACCCACAGGTACCGCACTGGCACCTCCAGCAGCCCCGACAAGGTTACCCATTGGGTTATTGGCAGAAGAGCTGTTTGACGAGCGGATACGTGAGTATTGGTACGCGTCAGCTGCGATGTCGGCGATGAACTTCTGAGTTGCCAGAGCGAGGAGGCGCGAAAGGCGGGGATCGGTTGTGGGGGGTGGGGGAAGCCCAGCGCGTGTGAGGTAGTAGTTTGTTACTGCATCTGGGATCTGTGGGTGCTGGTTAGAACCTGTGGCAATGATTCATAGTGGGAGTTGGGCAAGGGCAATGATGAACAAAGGCATGGAGGAAGGTGAAAGGCGCTTCAAGAGGAGAGGTGATACTGGAAACCGTGGGTGGCAAAGAACAAGGGAGGCGTATGGGGAGGTGAAACATACAATGGGAGCATAATCATCCATCTTCCCCAGGAACTCTTTCAAGCTGGCATCTTTGCGGCTCGGTAACTTTGGCTCAGGCGCGGGCGCAATTGCCTCGGGGGCTTCTGATACAGGTTCGGTAGGGCGTGCCGCTCCGCTGGCTTGGGGTGAGTCTGGCATAATTGCAGTATTTTGTGGAATGAAGTTTTGACTTCTTGGGCTTCAGGTAAAATTCACTTCGGAACTTCAATGATCATGGATGTGGTGATTGATCGTGACGAAGTTGATTATGAGACCCGCGCGGTCGGTAGTTGGCTGGTGACGCTAAAGGGCACAAGGGTGGCGCTAAAGGCGGTTATTTCCTCCGCGCGTCAATGAAGTGGTGATAAGAGATAGGTGTCGGAACAATACAGAGCGAGCTGTGGATTGAACCAGCACCAAAGAAAGTAAAATCGCGCACTTTGGCTTTATTTGGTATGCCTGATTTACTGAAAGGCTTTCATGAAAGAATTTTTATTTCTAGGTAATAAAGAGCCCTTATTAAATTTATATCTGTAAACTTCTAAAAAGTAGCGGTGGTGTTTATTGGCTTTTCCTTGCCTTTATGTGACTGTTATGTAGACCCCCCATCAAACGTAAGGGTAGCATCGAGCACATATTACAGTAATTGTACAAATAACCCCCACCCAATGCCTACCAAGCGCCAGTTCCCATTCCCAATCATATTCACGGCGTCCTCGCCTCCAGTTTCTCCTTCGCCTGATCCAGCTGTATAAAAAATGCCAGCGCTCGCTCATATGTCCACATCGTCACCGCGCTCGCTGGCGCCGCCTTAACCAAACTAACCGTCAATCCTCTATACAGTCCCTTCCACCCTTCTCTTCTCACAATCGCCTTCATGCTTTTCCCAACGCCTCTATATGCCAGTCCACCAACAACATACTGCCGCCTCGTGGGGCCCTGCACCTGCAGTCGCTTTCTAACGAGATCGAGTGGGAATACGGCCGTCTTGGCAAACACACTGGCAGCCACACCTGCCACCGCATCCCCAGACCCAAACGGCAGTGTCAGTGTCGCGCTGTAGGGGCGCAGTGTTTCGTAGACAGAGAAGAATAGACCCATGTACGGCACAATTTGGATTATGCCTGCAGAGAGGCCACGGAAGAAGCCCGCGGGTCCTTCGGTGGTGGCGATGGCACGGACACCGGACCAGAGGCTTGGGTACACTTTTTGAGGCCCTTGGGCGGCGAAGCGGGTGCGCAGCAGGTCGAGGGGGTATGTAGCCGTAGTGGAGATAGCACCGGCGGTAGCACCGGCGATAAAGGATTCCGTGGGCGGGGAGAGGGGGTGCTTTGAGAAGAGAGACTGGAGGCCGAGGGTTGTGAGGCGGTAGGTTGTGAATTGGACGGCGGAGTAGGTGATGTATAGGGCTTCGGCGGGGATGTTGCCTTTCCAGAGAGCGGTAAGGCCTTCTTCGCGTAGGATTCGGACGAGGGTTTGAAGGGTTCCTTTGTAGAGGGGCGGTTGTGTGGAGGGAGGTTGGGGTTGGATGGTTGAGCGGCCAGGGTGAGTTTGGAGTTGAAGGCGGATTTTGACGACGTCAAGAGGGGCAATGACAAAGCTAGGAATAATTAGCCTCTGAGGTCTGTTATGAAATGGAGTTTGAAGGCAATTGACGATCGTATGAAAAAAGGGCTGCTTGTTGAGGATAAAGGCTTGGGAACATGCTTACCGTGCAATTAATCCGGCCGTGGCTCCGGCGAGGACGACTTGGGTCTTGGAGCCCTCATCCTTCAGACGGTGGTCTGCGCTTCTGGACATACATCTGGATAGTCCCGTACGGGGGACGTTGCCGAGAAAGTGTTTGAATGTTGAAAGTTGGAGATTCTGTCTTGATTTATTCCGTTGAATTTGGAGAATTGGCCGCTTAGAGACGGGAGGCGTCATAGCGACAGGGGTGGCTGGACGGGAGAAGTTCGGGACTTCCCTCCCCGCCATAATCGGCGACCCGCTACTCCAGAAGCAGCTGCACGAGATCGATGCATCTGAGCCGAGGCAGCGCTTCTTTTAATGTTCAGTTGCTTCACGTTCTTCGATTCCCGTATATATTTATATATTTGAGAAGTGCTTTCTTATATTCTTATATAAGTTTCTGCAGCGCGTTTTACTGCCATTGATTGCTACAATATACCACCTATTCTCGGCTGCCGGTTACCCCTCCTCCCACAGTCTCCCTCACCGCCGTGGGAAATATCGAGGAGGATGTCGCTTTTTAGGAATGCAGTTCTAGGAAGCTCAATTCGGACCTCAGTTCGCAGGAATTTTGCTAGACCTGCATTGCATCTGCGCCCTCAGCAAGCGTATGCGCCAGTGCAGTCTCGCAGAACAGTATCCACAACCACACGTACGTCTGTCTCAGAAGCAGCTATGCATAGCAAGAGGGGCACTTCGTGCCACCCCGCTGCAGACACAGATATAATGAACTGGTGCTGACAATACCAGAGAAACAGGCAATAGCTCTTACCGGATCAAAACCTGCGACAGACAAAGGTCCCGGCGCCGGTCCATTGGCAGCCCACCAGACCACAGATGGCTACCGATTATGGCTCCGTGATGCCTGTTCCTGCAGCCTCTGTGTCGACCCCTCGACAAGGCAGAAAGTCTTTGAAACACCCAAGATCCCATCCAACATCTCGTACAAAAGCGTAACAGAGAGCAAAGATGGCAAATCCATCTCCGTGACATGGGAGAACGACATTCCCGGATTCGCACCCGAACATACTTCGACTTATGAGAAGAAGGAGCTCGAGCGATACGACAATAACCCCGTGGCGGTTGAGAGCCTGCAGGCGAACGAAGCAGACTCATACAAAATATGGAACAGAGACCAGGTCTCTGAAAAGATTCAATTCATCGACTACAACAAGTCCATGGAAGATGACAAGACTCTCTACGAAGTACTGAAGCAGCTGAGACTCTATGGGCTGGTCTTCATCAAGAACGTTCCCGGAGAGAACGGGCCCGCAGCAATGGGGAAGCGAATCGGGAGACTGCGCGACACCTTCTACGGCGAGACCTGGGACGTCAAGTCCGTCCCCCAAGCCAAGAACGTAGCATACACCCACCAATTCCTCGGTTTCCACATGGACCTCCTCTACATGGCCGACCCTCCCGGATTCCAGCTCCTGCACTGCATCAAGAACAGCTGCGAGGGGGGAGAATCCATGTTCACCGACGCCTTCTACGCCGTCAACGAGCTCGAATCGAGCAAGCCCGCCGAAACGGCCATCCTCGCTGAGTTCCCGGTGAATTACCACTACAAGAATGCCGGGGAGCATTACCGCCACTCGCACCCGACCGTCATCTACGATAAGGCGCACTCGACAGATGCGTCGGAGCACAAGCCCATCAAATACGTGAACTACTCGCCTCCCTTCCAGGGCCCTTTCAACCTCGCCAACGGCACCGCAGACAGGACCTCCCTTGCGAATCTGGGGAAGTACCATGATATGGTGAAGCAGTTCCAAGATATCACGGAGAAGGAGGAGAATATTTACAAGTATAAGATGAAGGAGGGGGAGATGGTGATTTTTAATAATCGGAGAGTGTTGCATGCGAGGACAGCGTTTGATGTTAGTTCGGGGGAGAGGTGGTTGAAGGGGGGGTATATTGATACGGATGTTGTGCTGAGCAAGCATCGGGTGCTGAGGGGGGAGTTTGAGGAGTAGATGATGGGGAGGGGAGGTTAGAAAAGCCATTTCCGTGGAGAGCATATAGGAGGAGACTAGAAGTATATACTCGTATATAGATAACCAGATATTCAAGCACATGCAGTTTGTCCCCCCACTGTCATTTTCACCGTCTATTAGACGGGTAAGCGCATGGATAGAATATGATCATGTACGATTCAATAAACTACGCAAAAACGCTACGAAATCCCATAAATCTTACAAGTACATCCCCCTTTCCATCACATATGTGCTTCCCCCACACCCCCATCCCCAAAAATCCTTCCTTACTTGTCCTATTCTCATATTTTTCATCTCCAAATATTTTCTCTCTTCTCCTCATCGTCACACCCCCTATTTCGCAAAATGCAAATCATACCCCAACCACTTCCTCGCCATAACCTCATCCACCGTCAACGGGAAGCCATAGGTCAGCGGCACGAAAAAGTACCACCCCCCGATCACCGCAATCATGATCACACCCGCCGCCGCCCAGCTAGCCAGCAAAGACTGTCCGCTGACCTTGTCGCGGACGCGGCCCGGCGCGGAGGCATCCTCAATCGGCTCGATGGTGAAGATGAACTCGAGGAGGGCACCGGTGACGAGGCAGGAGGCGAGGTGTGCGGGGAGGTAGTGGTGCAGGAAGAGTTGGCGGCCCATGAGGTAGAAGGGGAGGTAGTGGAGGGCCCAGGCGATGAAGAAGAAGCCCGTGGAGTTGTAGAGGCGGGAGCGGGTGCCTAGGGTGGCAGAGTTAGCTAGTTGTCAAGGAAAGGGGGGGGCGGGGTTGGGAAAGGGGGTCTTACGGATATCAAGAGCGTCGGAGCCGCGTCGGAGGGAGAGCTGGTCTGCGGCGATGATGCCGACGTAGACGGCCAGCAGAGACGACGCGAGCCACCATCCAACAGGGTTACCGAGGAAGTAAATCTGCGAGCGCGTATCGTTGTGCGTCCAGAAGCTGACACCACGGAGCAAGAACGGCCAGTGGAAAGGCTGGCTGGCGTACGGGTGGCTGCTCGTCAGGGCGTTGTTGTGGTGGAACATAGCGCGCTGAACCTCGAACCACTTCATCAAGAACGGCATCGTCTTGACCTGTCTGGCCTCGCGCTTGAGGCGCGGGCTATCGGCTGGGATGGAGGGGATCTCGTCGACGAACCAGACGTTGGAGGACTGCGCGACGTTCTTGTTGCCGTTGATCTCCTGCTGCTTGTATGCCCAGTCGGGGAGCGGGGTGGTGTGGGTCCACATTGCGACTTTGGAGGGGTTGTGGATGAGTTTGAATTGCGCGGAGAGGGACTTGAATTCCTGGTTCGGCTTGCCGTTCTCGATGCGGATCTCGAAGAGGGTGTCGTTGTGGCGGGAGCCGTGGGCGTCGTCGAGGGAGACGGTGGAGAATTCTTGGTTGGTTGGGTAGTAGGGGGACGCGACGTCGTGGGAGAGGAGGATGGTGTTGGTGACGATGTGGCGGAGCTTGACGAGCTCGTGGTTCTTGACGACGCGGCCTTCGACGACCTGGCCGTCGGCGGGCAGGATCTCCCAGTGGTTGTTGGTGTCGTTGAAGGGGTAGCCGGTAACCTGCTGGCCCTGGCTGGAGACACGTCCGTCGTCGTAGCGGAGAGGGTACTTATCCGGGTGGCTGTGGAGGTAGGTCTTGGTCTCCTTGTGTCTCAGGACGATGTTGTCAAAGTAGTTAATCGTAACCGCATTGCTCGTCATCAGGTTATCGCTCAGCGTCTCCTGGAACTGGGGGGTCATGAAGTCATCACCGGGTCCTGACTTGGTCAGGATGGAGAAGTGGACCTGGAACCAGAACAGGTAGAACATGAACGGCACGATGATGAGACCGAACGCGCGGGCAGCAAAGTGCTTGCCGAAGTCGATCAGCGTGAGCGCGCCCTGGCGACGGTTGACATCGAGAAGACCCCACAGGTCAATAGCGACAGCAGCTCCGACAGTGAGGAAGGCAAAGGTACCGACATACTTAGTCGAGATAACGCAGCTGAGCGCAAACCCAGTGAGAAGGAGCCACTTCCACCACTTCCTTCCAAACGGCTGGTGTCTCAGCTTATAGAACCTGATATAGCAAAGCAAGCTACACGCCATCGCAAAGACGAGCGTAGCATCCAAGAGAATCAACCTCGTTTGTCCAATGTGCGCGTTATCGAAGAGAACCAGCCCAGACGCAACGATGCACGCAGGCAGGGTATATCCAGATTCCCACATGATATCGAAGACGACGGGCACGGTGAGGGCGCCGAGCAGGGCTGGCATGGCGCGGAACGCGACGTAGGGGACCTTGTTGGCAATGTACGAGTCGCCGATGTTCTCGAAGTGGAAGTGTCCGTCGTAGCCCACGAACCAGCCCATCAGCGCGAAGAGCAACTTTCCGAACGGTGGGTGGACATCGAAGAAGTAGGTGCGCTCGAGGTAGTAGGACGCAAACTACAATTGCACCACTCGTCAGCTTCATCCCTCTTCTCCCCTCTTCTCTTCACCTTCCCATCACCGGAGTAGATAAACTCACCTTCCCAAAATGCACCTCATCGAACACAACCTCATTCGGGTGGCTAATACCCCAAAACCTCGTCACAAACGCAAGCACCGTAATAATCGCAATCGCAAGCTTATAATCCCACTCCGACGACTGCGCCGGCGACGCCGTCGCCTTCTTCGCCTTAGCTAGCTTCTCGAGCGTCTTGTCGGCGGGGACCGCGAGGGTGGCGGCCGTGGGGGAGGATCCCTTTTTGGGTGTTGGCGCCACGTTGCCGCGGTGCCGGACTGAGCCTGCCGGCGAGGGAGAGGCCATGGTGGGTTGGGATTATCGAACTGTAGAGCGGGATGGTGTCAGCGTGTGGTCTGTGGTGAGGTTTCTCGATCGCCGTCGTTCAGCCTCGTGGTGGAAACGAGGGTTTGAGTAAGGGGCCCAGGAGGGGAACGGGGGGAGGGAGTGGAGCTTACGTGGACGTAAATATGAATCCCCAAGCGCGTCAAGGGGTTTTCGTTAATAAGAAAGGTAAGAAAGAAAAAGTTAAAAGAATGTGTTGTCGTCGCCGCAAACTCGTGAGGACAGATGTGACCCCCTTCGCTGGATGGCAAGAAGTTAGATTCAATGCGAGCGAGGCCCTTTTGGATGGCCACAAGTGGTCGAGGTGTTCTTTCGCTTATCAGCTTTGGGCTTGGGGTGGAGCTTAAAGGTGTTCCGGGCCGGGGTAAACGCGCGAACGAGGGGACTATCGTTTCTTGGCGGGTGTGCACTTGCACATGGAAGATACTCTATAAATATAACTCCGAGCTGAGTATTTGAGGCTTTTTTCCCCGGATGTTTTAGGGAAATGGAAGATTGATTGTTCGGTGTGTGTCAGGGCGCACAGAGCACAAATGATCGTAGAATTGGTTGTTGGTTACGTTACTTTCTCTTGGTTACTTGTGCTAAATAGACTATCCTCATGCCAATATAACAACCATCTACACCAACGCATACCAAAAATGCTGGTCCCCGAAATTGAAACTCCTTC
>LNAR01002081.1:0-68637 GCA_001630585.1 Pseudogymnoascus sp. BL549 | reverse complement strand
GCGGGCTTTAAAGGAGGTGACGGAGAGGAGGGGGGGTGGGAAGTAAGGGAGGCAGGAGGTTTAGAGAGGGTGAGTTCACCGATGTGTGGAATGTTTCTAAAAACAAAATAGATCGTCCCTCAACACCCCTCCTTCTCTCGTCTCTAATTACCCCGCAAAGAGCTAACCCATGTTTAAAGACCGACGATCGGGAAGAAAAGCATAAATTAGCAACAGCAGCACAGCAGCACAGCAGCTGTCAAACTGCCGCACGTCCCCAGGAAATCTATTCAAGCCCAAGAATCTACGGAAACCCAAGAAATCTATTCAATAACATAAAAATACACAAATTTAGCCATGTGACCCATATTCCGCCCAACTCCTCCCAATATACACTCACCGTCCCACGGAAAATTTATTTCCTTCCTCTGACCTCCCAACTAGCCGCTGGCACCGCCCAGAATCCCGGCACTCCGGCGCCAAGCAGCCTCCAGCGCGCGCCAAGTAGTGTGGGGAAAACCCCAAGACGGCATTGAACGTTTGCTTTGACACCTTTAATGTTATTTATATTGCTCGCCAAGCTACGTAGTGAAACGGCGCTGATTCGGGTCCATATAGTGTGATCAGATTATATAGTGTTTCTTCGCCGGGCGCAAGAGCGCTACTTAATTCCTCCAATGAGAAATTCATTTTCGCTCCATATAGGGAACAGGTAGGTGGGCTTTGGACGGAGATTATCAGTCCTTTGATGGCAGTAGTCCATGAGTCCGAGGGAGGTTGATTAATCCCGCTCTTTACAGCTTCTAGGCAGGCTCTGGGCAGGCTCTTAAGGACCGCCGGTGGGGGGTTTCATATAATTTATTTTCCTACCTGGTCGATTTTCTGAAGGTATATAAACTATGGTGGAAGCCCGAGTGATCGCCACTCAGCTCCTAGTCTGACACAGCCGATCAACGAAGATCACCTCGTCAATCACATCCGCAAGCATACTCTGATCACCGCTCATCATGCTCTCCCTAGCTAAGCTCGCTAGCATCGCGGCGCTGCTCCCTGCGGCGCTGGCTTGTAATGCGTATACGGGTGGCCTGCCGACGCCTACGTCTACAAAGACGAACAGCAAGGTCATTGAGGTAGCTGCTGGCACCGTTTTTGATGGTGGATGGGCGAAGTATGACCGCGGAAGCGGCGCTTGTAATGATCAGGCTGAGGGAGGTAAGAACTCCACCTTCCCATTCAAGTCATCCTTGGACTACCAAGCTAACAACCACAGGTGACGCCGACGCCGTCTTTCTTCTCCGCTCCGGCGCCACCCTGCGCAACGTCATTATTGGCAAGAACCAAGCCGAGGGCGTGCACTGCGATGGTCCCTGCAACCTGGAGTTCGTGTGGTTCGAGGACGTCTGCGAGGATGCTATCAGCGTCAAGAACGACAAGGCTGGTCAGGAGACCTGGATTGTTGGCGGTGGTGCGTACCACGCCGGCGACAAGGTTGTGCAGCATAATGGATGTGGTACTGTTAATATTATCAACTTTTATGTTGAGGATTACGGCAAGCTGTATCGCTCGTGCGGAAACGTGAGTCCCCCTTTTATATCCTGGGAATGCTAGAGTGACATACTGACACGGCAAATAGTGCTCTTCCCAGTGCAAGCGTAATGTCTACATTGAGGGTGTGGTAGCCAAGAACGGAGGCGTGCTTGCGGGCATCAACTCCAACTACGGCGATACTGCCACGATCAAGGACAGCTGCTACGATACCGATCACCCGTGCCAGATGTTCACTGGCTGCAACAACGGCTGCGAGCCCGCTAAGGCTGGGTACTGCTCTGGATAAGGCGGTGGCGTGGGGGTCTTGGGGGGAGAAAAGTGGTAGATGGAGAGGTTAATGGGGAGGACTATGATGTTGGGTGGAGGGGTGGTTTCTGTAGATAGTATATTTACTTGCATATTAGCAGTGCGAGAGATGAACATGACTATTGTTCCATGCTGCTTATGAACTGAAGTGATAAGACTTGATTATATAGTAATCGATTCAACATATTCGCTATACTGTTCTACTTACAGATATATATACGCCTCAGGGGAGCTCCTCCATCCACAATGACGATAAACTCTGGTGTCAGCGACCCCGCCAGCGGTCGACTATAGTAAAACTAGCGCTTGAAGACACGCAGCTCAATAGTCCGAAGAAGACAATAGGAAACGGCGGCAAAGCCAAATCCCAGCTCGAATCCCAGATCGCCGCCAAAGGGTGCGGAGCCAGCAGTCAGCGCAACAGGTCCAACCCACCACGACTGACTCATGCCGGTGACCATGCCGACGACGCCACAGAAGAAGGCAAGGACGGCGGCAATACCTGGGGGCAGTTTGTCACGGTTATCATAGTCTTCGACGTTGTATGCGGCGAAGCTGCGGCGGAAGACAAAGTGTTCAGTGAGTGCGACGCCTTCGTATATAGCCAGCCAATAACCTATAAAGTTCATGAAATTCTCAAGGACTGCTTCAAAGTTGCTGTAACCTGGGATGGCGATAGCGATGTAGGCGGCGGTGGCGATAACGGTCCAGACGAAGCGGGGGATGTGGCGAGTCCAGCTGCCCATTATCATAAGGGTCAAGGAGACCGAGTAGATATTGGGACAGTTATTGGCGACGACGGACAGCGCGAGGATGATAAGACAGAACTTGCCGAATGCGCCTAGATGGGGGAAGAGGGCGGCAGCAAGCAGACCTCCAATTCCAGACTGTTCGTACCCTTTCTGGTAGATGTTATCACCGCCATTCAGAGCCGTCGCCGTCACCACGTAGGCGCCTAGTAACTCTGTAAATAGTAACGTTGGCAGGATTCCGAGCCATGTCGCGAGGAAGATCTTGCGGGGAGAACGTTTGCTTGGCTGGTATACAGTGTAATCTGCTGCGAAGGCAGTGTAGCCAGTTCCAAAGCCGAAGACTGTGGACCCGTATGAGAGAACCTTTCCAAGTTCTGCGTTGCCAACGCCCATAGGAAGTTTGACAAAGTCGCCGGATTTCGCGAAGGTGCCGAGCAGAATTAGGAAGACAATGAACGTGGGGATCCAGCTCCAGTGTTCATAGGTGTGGACAACTTTATATCCGAAGAAGACAATGACCAACGTGCAGAAGGCGATGATAAGAATTCCAGCGAACCCAGGAACATCATTATTAACTGCATTGATCAACTGAGCTCCGACGATGATATTTGCTGAGGCCCAGCCGATACATGCCAACACGTTGAAAAGCGCAACTTCATAATATATGTGATAAGTCGTCTGTCCATGAATAAAGGGGAGTTTAAGAACATACTCAGCTTTACACCCCACCATCCGAAATAGAACCTCGAGAGCACCATCTGGCGAAGACCAAACGCCGCACCGAATGTAGAAAAGAAGCAAACGGTCAAGACGGATAGCAGGTTGAAGAATAGAATGACCAAAGCGGCATCCACAAATCCTAATTTGAACACGGCCTGGCCCAGCACACCGATTGTGAAGGACGGGACAACCATGTTGGCAGCTAGCCACTATGATAGATGCACAATAAATCAGAGACACTTAACGTAGTGATGGTTATGAGAGGGAAGGTAGAAATGGGTGTACCATGGATCCAATATTCCAGTACGACGTATCCGTCCTCTCATCCTCCGGAACTCGCTCAATGCCTCGTACTTCGACTTTCATCTTCGTCCCCATCCTCGCAAGCTTTGCATACATCGAATTTCCCTTTTCTAGATCCTCAGCAGGAATAGCCCCGGTGGGCACGCTGGTAATCTGATCCATAGCCTCGGTTTTCTGCTGCTCTTCAATGGCTTGCTTCTCAATGTCTTTTCCAAGTGTTCCGTTCATAGGCAATGTAGTTCTCAATAAGTCGTGCCCTGATCGAGTTCGAACCATCGAACTAAATTTAGAGGGTCCAGACGTTCTTTAATATATCCACCTACTATGCGAGCGTTGCCGGTAAGTGGCCGACTTCGACCCACAACTCGACTCGACGACTCGGGTGCACCATTTGGGCCAGCCACGCGTGGCAGTCGTTATTCGTTCCGTGGCAATTCGTATTTATCATCGCCTATCGCGGCGCCATTGAACGAATTCCATCGTGGCGTATCCAAATCCCGCGAATCATGTGGATCTCCTCGGCTTCTCTATCTCTCTCATAGAATATCAAACGTGTCACCGAGGGATATATCGCGGCGGGCAAGCTCTCCCCTATATCCCCCACAAATGTGGCGTCGTGGGCGTCGTCGGTGTTCACCGATATATGCGGGGTTCAGTCAAGCTCCCGTCGGAGATCGCCAAGCAGATCGTACGAAAGAGCTGGATCATCAACTGCGAGAAACGTGGAAACCAGGAAGCAATGATACTATGATCTTGGCAACAACTCTCTTATAGAGTTAAATATCACTCGGAGCAGAAGATTGGTCTGTAGATGAACATTCCATGCTTAATTCCACTGTATTCAGTTAAGTGCGCAATATAGGTTGACACCGGGGAGAAGGTAAGGAATCCACATAGTCTCAGCTGTCCGACACCTCGGAATCTGGGGTAATAAACCAGGTGTGCGAGACCCGCCGGATGATAGTATCAAGGGGCCAAGCCTCCTGTCATAGTATCGTGAAGACACAGTCCTGAGTGTTGGTGAGCCTTCACGCTCAGGAACGCAGGCTCAGCCTGTTACTGGCCTGGTGGTGGTTGAATATCTGCGGGCGAATAGTTGGAGTGGAAGTACAGCATCTATGCATGTTTCAGTCTGAGAATTCTCATCACATTAAACCGTACAAAGCAAGAATCAAGTAAATTGACATCTGGAAAGTTTTGAAGTATCATATTGATAGTGGACAATCAGGGAAGCTGAAGATGGAAGATGGATAAATATCAAGTTATACAGTATATGCTGATAGGCTAAATTAGGTTTAGCGTCACTTGTCTCTGTTAGCCCGCGGATGGATAATCTTGAAGCCGAACCGGGGGGTTGGGGTTAAGCGCCGGGCCTCGAGGTCAGTCGTCGTCATTGTCAGGACTCAAGGAAACCATCAAAGAACCACAACTCCCTGCGCTCGTCTACAATCCCATCGCATTTAATACCTGAAATACCCGCGACTCTAATCGACTCACCGAGCAGTCTTATTCTCACAACTAGCGCTGTCACAGCGAAAGGGCGGTTGTCAAAGTACAGTAGCTACAGCGGCGATCAAGGCAGCTCTCAATAGAACCAGCCCCCCAATCTCAAACTCTCAACATCACAACCACCACCATGGCAAACCCTCTCGATACCGACGCTGGCTCTGAGCTTTTCAGCAGCTATGAGGCTGAGCTGAAGCTCGTGCAGGCAGATCTGAACCAGAAGCTCGACCAGATCCCAGAGCTCTCCGGCGAGCCGCGCAAAGCCGCCATCTCCCAAGCCGAGCGTGCATTAGAAGAGGCAAACGAACTCGTACGTTCACTCTCCTCCAATCCCCCCTCCCCATATCTTTAGCTCAGTAGCTTAGGATCCAGGCTAACCCCCCATAGCTCGACCAAATGCGCCTCGAGAAATCCAACATCCCCTCCGCAGCACGTACCAAGATCAACCAGCGCTTCCGCAACCACGAGACCGATACCGACGCAGCCAAGAGGCGGCTGGCAAACTTGTCGAGCGACCGCTCTGCCCTCTTTGGTGCGCGCTACGCCGATGATCCGAGCGGTGGGGACGTGCAGCTGGAGCAGCGACAGCAGCTTCTGAGCGGGACCGATCGGTTGGACCGATCGACGCAGCGGCTGCGGGACAGCCAGAGGTTGGCGAATGAGACGGAGGATATTGGAGCGAGTACGCTGGCGGATTTGCATAGGCAGAGGCATGTGATTGATCATACGCATGAGACGCTGTTGCAGAGTGAGGGATACGTAGACCGCAGTGTTAAGACGCTGAAGGGGATGGCCAGGAGGTGAGTTCTTTTCTTTTCTACGATTATTATTACAGGAGGTATATGGGGAGATACGGAAGGCGGAGTATTGACATCGAGCTGATTTTGGTGGTAGGATGGCTACGAATAAGATCATTACGATTGCGATTATCACGATTCTCGTGCTGCTCATTCTTGCAGTCATTGTTAGCAAGTTCAGGTAAATTGGGGAGCGTTGGGATGGGATGTATATACGGCCTAGATATCGTGCGTGGGATCCCTTCTTGTTTAAGGAGGGCAACGTGTTCTTTGGAGTTTGAGAGTTTGGAGCCTGGTGCGATGCGATAGTCCGACTAATCGATTTTCTCTCCTTTCCTATGGGATTGTATGACTTTATTGCCAAAGCCGCGCGTTTTTTGAGCTAAATGGTGGTGTGGGACGACTTGTTGATAGGGAGACTGGGTGGTTTTGAAGCTATCTGGACCCTTCAACCGCAGAACATAGGGCTTATGATCAACAATGGCCAGGTATAAAACAACATGCCACTGTTAGTTACGACCCATGACCCCCCTCTTGTCCTATTTCAAACCCCCATCCCCATCCTTCGGCCCTTCTCACCCTTTGCCTCCTAAATATCAGTCATCCCAAAATCAAAAATACACTGGTTCCCACACCACAACAGCCACCTGCCAAAATGGCGCCACTGGCCCAAGTTTTCACTCTTCCCTTCTTATCCCCCTCCACTCCTCCAGTCAACTCCCCCCGCTATGGATCTACCTTCGGCACCGGCCCGAACGCAACAGTCTCCTACTTCTACCCCCTTTCCCCCTCCGACCCAGCCCGCACCGCCTTCTCCACGGGCATGTGGCCACATGACCGCGCCGCCGTGCCAAAGACCATTTATGAGTGCGATCCGCCTTCTTCCCAGAGCTTTGAAGCACGACTGTACACCTGCTTCAACGAGGAAATTGAGTTCACGTTCTCCGAAAACATGGTTGTCGTCCCTGGAGCGGAGGTAAAGGAGGCTTTCAAGTCCGGGGAAGGTGGCATTGCAAATTCGAGGGTCAAGGTTCATATTGACACGAATGCGCCGGAGCGGATTCGCGATTACCAGCTCAAGAAGGCGGAGGAGTCGCCAAAGTGCGATGGACGCACGGGAGTGGCAGTTGAGCCGCTGCATTGGGGTGCGTGGCAGCACAGTTGTTTTGATGGACCCAGCGAATGGGCTACCCGTGGGCGCAAGACGAGAGGGGAGGTGCTGAGGGAGAGGGCGGAGAAGGGGTATGATATTAATATGCGGATTAAGAGGATGTGGGAGGAGAAGAACGAGGAGGTGAAGGTGATTGATGGCTGGAAGGGGAGTGGGAAGGAGAAGGCGGTTTTGGAGAGGGAGGAGAGGTTTTGGAAGGAGAGTTTTGAGATCAGGGAGGAGGGGAGGGAGGTAGATGAGGGGGTTGAGAGGGAGTTTGAGAGGAGGATGAAGGGGGAGGTTTGGGGGGAGGTTGTCGAGGAGTATAGGAGTTGGGAGAAGGAAGGGGGCGAAGAGGAAGAGTGTCAGGAAACTGACTGTCCCAAAGACCCCGAGTGCCCCAAAGACCCGGAGTGTCCGAAAGAAGCCGAGTGCCCCAAAGACCCTGAGTGCCCCAAAGTCGAATGTCCCAAAGGACCGGAGTGCCCGAAACCAGCTAAGTGTCCTAAAGCTGCCGGTTGTCCCAAAGAAAAGCCAAAAGAGGACGAGAAGCCCAAAAAGCAACAGCATCCAACGCTTGAACTTGGAAAGTCCCACTACGACCGCCCGAAGGCCATGTCGATGAAGGCGAAGATGAAGCCAGCCGAGATCAAGGTCAAGGAGAAGAATGGGAAGGTAAAGATCAAGGTCAAGGATGGACATGCGTCGATTAGAGTGAAGGGCAAGGATGAGAAGATGAGGGTGAAGGTTAAGGATAAGGCGGGAAAGATCAAGGTGAAATCCGGATGATGTCAGACAGGGGCATAATTGATTGATGACGTCGGAGTCGGTATCTCCATATTTTATGATATTTTGTTTTATAATACTTAATGGGGGGTTAGTAATAATACTTCCGGAGCTTAGATTTATTCAATATACTGCAATACACCGAGTTGTGTTGACAATTCATTATCATCACGGGAGTTATCATATTTATTACCAGCCACGAAACCCAGCCAAGGAGCCACCATCCAATCCAAACAACCGTAATCAATCCGAGTTACCCAACACGCTGTCCAGTACAATAACATCTCCATCCTTGCAAGCAAAAAGAGGGTTCTCTATCTTCGATCACCAATAGGTCGTTTCAGTTGGCGGTAACATCCCAAACGGGGCAGCAATGGGCGGCGGCGGCACATCATACACCACCTCCCCATCCTTCGCAACCCTCGCAATCCCCCATAGCTTATGTCTCATAACCTGCTTTGGCCACAGTTCCATATGCAACACAATCCATCCTTGCGCGACAAGGCTATCCGCAATCAAACGTCGGTGGCAGCGCATAAACATCTCTTCGTGACACATAATCACGATCCTTTTTCCTCTTTCCGCCTCCTGTGTCGCCAAACACTTTATATCCGCCAGTTCCCTTTTGAAATCCCGTGTGGTCATATAAGCTGCGTAGGATTGGAGCTCTGAAACTTGCATCTCTCTGTGTCTCATCACGACGTCCATATTTAACAACAGCATGTCCTTCGCCCTGTCTAGCCCAAGCGACGGACCGACCCAGTAATACTGTATGTCTGCCCGCTTAAGATAGCAGTTGGATACCAGATTCATGAAGTCAAACTGTGGGCAAAGTTCCGAGTTTGGTTTGCCGCGGATATCGACGATGTAGGAGACGTTCATTTCACGGAGAAGGTAGACGAGGATGTGGAGCGTGAGGCCGATGTGGCCGACGCCGATGCATAGTATTTCAGGGGGGTTGATACTGGAGAGCTTGCTGTCGGAAGGGGGAGGAGGGGTGTATCCAGTGGCCGGAGCGCTCCCTGGCACAGATGAATTGAGGCCGGGGCTGCCGAAGGGGTTCGCAGAGCTTGCGGACATTTTGAGGGGCGGCTGGGAGATTTCAGAGAGGCTGCTTGGGACCGGGGGATATTCGCTTTTGGGACGCAAGCTTTTTGGTGGCTGGCTGGTAATAAACACAGTTTAATATAATATAACGACCATCGATGGTGAGTATAGATAGTTGGCATTCATAAAACTAATCATTTCGAAGAAACACGAGTGCGAACGAGTGAAACCGAGGGCAGATATATAAGATCTTGGAAGGCAGGAACTGGTTTCAAACTTCATATTTTGGAAAGAGCCACTCTCTACATTTTGCACACAATTATGGAAGTCGCGCTCGGGGGTAGCACTTGCCATTATTAAATTATTAACCTGACTCCCCCTATAAAAGCCCCTCTCTCTCGTCAATGGGGATAACTCCATAACAACTTGCGGAGGCATGGGTCGCTCAGCATGTGAGAGCTTTGAGACTCAGCGCATACACTTACAGGCGCCAGTAGCGGCATGGCTAAGCTCGAGCCACTTCGCCCCTTGCCCCTAAGCAACAGCCAACAGCGCGACAGTGACAGCCTCCGGTGGCGACAAGGTCAAAGCAATAACAAGACTTTGGCGGTGACAAAACACCCATCAGCAACAATAAGGGCACACCATAGCCAAAACAAACGGCCCAATGTATAAATCTAACCATCAGTCATCCCCCTGCTGTCACCCGTTGAGGTTGTCGCTCAAAGACCTCCTCGAACGATAGGCGCAGTGCCCTTTTTGCACACTCACCGTTTATGCTGTTGTTTTGTTCTTGTCTTTATCATGACCCAATTCGTTTACTGTATAGCGAGGTATTGTTATACTAATGGAAGAAGGGTGGTTTCGGGGTTTTTTTGGTATTTGTATTTCTCACTTTTCACCCCTCTAACCTCATAAAGACACCCCGAGCGCTACCAAACGTATTTCAGTTAAAGAATGCTCTTCCAACTACCAGTTCATCTCATACTCTTCTCAACACACATGTCCCCCAACCATTTACCCATCCCATCTTCCAGCCCTCGGTATTATATCCCCAGCTCTCACAAATATTTAACCCCGCTTCCTCCTCTATTAAGTCCCTCAAGTGCCTTCGAAAAGCATTCAAAGGCACACAAAGTTGGTGGCACCTGACAACACCAACACGCACGGCCGAGCCGTACGAGAACTCTGTCATAGATCTACTGTGCGTGTGGCTCGCGAGGGGCTGGTGGCAGTGTGAGAAGCGGTTGAAAAGGGGGTCGATGGTGAGAATGTGTGTGGGTGAGACGGTAGACAGTGAGAAAGGGGGCGACGGTGAGATAGACTACAACGACAGTAGAAACCTCACGCCAGCTTCATTGACTCCGACGCCACTCTTCCTATTACCCCATATGCCACCTTCATCGTGTGTACGTTGTTAGTGATGCCTTGTGGCTTATCCCATTCTCTCTTCTGGCGATCGGCACGTTTCATCTCGACAACAGCAGCTGCTTTATACGGCTGTGCCATAGTATTTAATATACCCTAACGTGTTGTTGATCCGCAAGTGTGTGAGTGATGATCAATCTGGGTGCGAAATCCGAGGTTTAATAGATATACGGTCAGGAATAAGGCATCACGAAGATAGCAACAGGACACGCAATACATAGAATCAAACCATTCGGTAGAAAATACAAGTGTGCATTCCTCTCCTCTATATCTACTCCCTTCACCAAACTCTATACACACATCCTCTCCCAACCCAAGACATTCATTCCGTCTCCCAACGCCGCTCAAAAAAAATGCCGCTCACACAGAACAATCTCAAAGTCTCAACTTTCCCAAAAAGAAACCCCTTCCACAAAAAAAGAAAGGATAAGGTATGTATGTTACGATACAGTAGTACAAATACTCTTATGTATAAAATGGAGCTCAAATATTCGAGATGAGCATAGCACCATACCCGACGGTGATGACGACGAGTAAGGTGAGCACGCTGGATGGGACACCACGGCTAATGAAGTGTTTAACTTGCAGGTAGCGTTGTCCGGTTTGGGAGTCTTCCATCATGATTGCGGCTGTGTTGTGTTAGTTTCATGCCATACCATCCGAGGAAATGGGGGATACGTAGGAGGGGAGACTTACTCATATTCGGGAACCCACTAGTCGGCAACCCCATCGCAGCACTACACATCAACGCACCGCCCATAACCAACAAATTCGGATGCGGGTTCTCCATCCCGACCCCCACACTATGCACCAGCGGGAGGATAATCAGCGCCGCGACGGTATGACTGATGAACGTCGCGACTACGAGAATCAGAGTCGCGAATACCACAAGGACGGAGTAGAGACTCAGTCCCTCGACCGCCTCCGTGATGGACGCAGCGATGGTGTGAAGGAGACCAGAAGAGTTTACTGCCTTCCCTAGCGCCAGACCGCCGGCGGCGAGGATAATGATGGTCCAGAGGAAGTTGTTAAAGTCCTCCTTTGTGAGGATTCCCGTGCCAAAGAAGAGGACAAGGGGGATAATTGCGACGACTCCCATGTCGCCGAGGATATGTTCGAGCTGGTGGGATACGCACCAGAGGATGATGGTCGCGAGGGTGACGAGGGAGATGAACCATTGGATCCCGGAGAAGGGGTCGCGGACTGGGCGGACAGGGACGATAGTCGTGCCCTTACCCGGCTTGAAGGATGCCAGGAGGAGGATCCAGATGAGTAGGATGGAGATGATGCCGACGGGGATGGCGATGAAGAACCATACCGCCCACGAGGGCTGGGGCGACATGATAGCGAGGGCGATGATGTTTTGCGGGGAGGCGATGGGAGAGAGCATACCGCCTACGTTTGAGGCGAGTGCGATTCCCAGGATGAGAGCCTTGGACATGTTGGAGTCGGAGGGGAGGTTGCGGAGCATAGGCTGGATGATGGAGAAGCACAGCACAGGGGCGGCGACGTTGGAGATCCACATGCTGGCGAAGGCGGCGACGAACATGTTAGTTACAAGCACGGTGCGGGGGCGCGTTCCGGCCTTGGAGAGAACGAAGGTCGCGATGCGTTTGGCGATGTCGTACTTAGACAGCGCGGCGGCGATGGTGAAGCCGCCGAGGAGGAGCATGATGACTGGTGTCCACATGGCGCCGAAGATGTAGGAGGCGGCTTGTTTAGCGCCGAGGCGGTTATGTGGTTTCTCGTCTGCGCGGACGACGCGGAGGATGACGCAGAGGAAGGGGATGATGAGGGAGGTGACGAAGAGGGGGATGACTTCGGTGGCCCACAGCAGGCTAACGAAAACGAGCATGGCGAGGCAGTTTTGCTGCTCGGTTTTGTCCATGATGGGGACGAAGAGGAGGATGAAGAATATGGTTATGATCGAGAGGAGGACGCCCATGGTGCTGCTGAATAACCAGGCGGGGTAGTACATGCGTCCCACGGGCGTGTTGATCTCCTTTAGATCTGCAAGACCCTCGTCGTCGCCTTGAAGGCGCGCGTGCGTTGGGTCCGTATCGGCGCCTAGAAGTGTCCGGCGGATACCCATATTCGCAGCCTGGGCCTTGCGCTCGATACCAATCATCTCACGCCACACGGTGTTGCGCTCCCACACGACGTGTTCGCGGAGGTGCAGACGCAGTTCCTTCTTCGCCAGTGCCATATCACCCGCCGTGACGACATCAGCGTATATATTCTCCATACGTCCGATATTCTCCTCTACGTGCTTGATAGTCGATGGGCGGAAGACGTAGGATGGGGCGACTGTCTGGCTCATGTACTTCTCCCTGAGGTTGCGGTCGAGGATTTTATCGTACTTCTTGAGGACTTTGCGGAAACCGGTCTGGTTGAGCTGGATGAAGGACTTGAGCTCGCAGAGCTGCACGTACAGGCTGACGGTGTTCTTCTTCAGCGAGATGCCCGAGGAGTAGTACAGCGAAAAGGCCTCGTCGGCGTAATCGTCGTAGGCGGCGACGCTGCTGCGACGGTTCAGCTCTGCTGTGGAATTCCACATCTCCTCTCCTCCATGTGATCCGCCTGCTTCAGACGGCGCCGTATTTGACCGCCTAACCCCTGGCTTCTGTCCATTCAGCGCAGTCTCCTCGTCGTCATCATCGTCGCTATCGGCATCGTCCGTCATAGACCTCGTCATCGTACTATTCGGCCGCACATTTCTCGCCGTATTTCCTCTGTAAAAGCTGCTGGGTCGTTTCGAAGGCCCGTCGTGGGGCAGGTCGGAGGATCCATCCATGCCATTCTCCCGCATCTCGGAGTCGTATTCCTCCTGCTGGGCGAGCAGCTCGGAGATCTCGCTGAAGATCTCGAGCTCCTTAATCTGGTAGAAGCTGCTAATCTTCTCGAGTTCGACGTCTAGGGCGCGCGTAAATATCTGGTCGGGGTCGACATTCCCAGAGAGTAGGGGCGATGCCTCGGCGTCTGTAGTCGGGGCATTCTGGCGATTTTGGTTTTTCTCAAGCTGGTATATTCTGTTTGTCTCGCGTTAGCAATTGCCTCTCCTCCCTCCCTTCTTCCCCTGCCCTCGTAATCCGAGCTCAGGGCCTCGTATCGGCTGTACTCACAATTTCTTGAGATTGCTGTATGCGATGTAATGGCTGCTCCAATCCGGCACCGCATTGAACTGTATACTATGCGAGAACTTCATCTCGAACTCCTCCTCTCGCCTTGCGAGCTTCTCAACCCTCTTAGCAAGCCGTCTCGCCTCGCGGGCCTCAAAGTCGTCGGTAGTCTGGTCGCGGGGGTTCTTGTTGAAGTCGGTAAGCTCGTACGCATCAGATTGGCCCTCGTCGCGGCTCCTGCTGTGCTTCTCGTTCTCGTTCCCGTTCCTGTTCTGGTTCTCGGTGTTGGTGCGCGCTGATAGAGGAGGGATAGTCCCTCCTGTCGCCAGTTTCGCGGTTTGGTGAGGGGGATCAGGAATCAGTCTCGTGGTGGTCCCGCAGTCGGGTCTTCGCGTTCCCAGCGACGAATCGGCGGGATGTGTAGTCGAGATGGTGGGGAATAATGGCGGCGTTGAGGAGGTTGAGGTTGTCTAGAATAGTAGGTGCGTCAGAGGTGCGGGATTGTGGTAATTGTTGCTAGAGTGCTACCTTTCTCGAATCAGACATTGGTCGTGCCTTGGAGGCTACGGGCTGGGAGTGGGCTGGGTGTGAGATGCGGGCATCGTGATTCGGTGGAGGAGAATTTGAGGGTGGGTTTAGTGGTGGGTTCGTACCCGTTAGTGGTGGTTGCAACTCCTACTGTGGTAATTGTGGCCTCGGCGGGGCTGGGCGGGTCAAAGGCCCCTACAGGTGCAGAATGCAGATGGCACACCGATGCACACATTCCCGCTGCAGCCACCAACCACAAGGATATAAGAATCAGCCGCCACCACCCTCCACATCCCTCCACATCCCTCCACATCCCTCCACAAACCATCCCAGCCCCCTATCCCAGCTCTTCTTTACCACACGTGGGGAGTCTCGTGAGAGGCTCAGCTGCAGCCGCCGTCTATATTTATGTTTGCTTATTATGAGAGTTGGAGAGGGGAATACTGGGAATAGAGTACAGTACATGCGATTCTGGCCGAATACACTCCACGACGCTCATGGGATTTCATTCAGGCGGCAGCTTCAAGTCGAGGGACGGGTCCGGCTTCAGTTTGGAGCTCCAGGCTGTAGATTCCGGGTTGTGCTATGTGCTATGTGATAAGTGCTACCTATATGCGAGTCCATATCCCATCTATTGGCGGACACTTTTCATCACATCGTGAAGAACTACATGTCATGATAACAACCGCATCGTAACCCCCCTTCAGCTCTATATCTCCCAACAAGAACGATGGGCTCGTGCCGTTCCCTTCCGGAACGAGAGGCGGGGAGGCCGCGTGCTCGTTTGCCGTTACTGGGTGGGTGGGGACTCGTTGACGTTCTACCCCGGATGAAGGGGTGAGACTGACTCTGATCGTGGTCTGTGGCTTGACGCGTAGGCATAAGTTCTGTACTCCTGTCCACCATTGCCGTACGAGCCAACATCCCGATCCTGACTCCAGTTCATTGCCGTGCGAACCAACTGCCCCAGCCTAACCCAGGTCATTGCTTCCTCTTGCTATCTGAGCAAGCCAGCTTCAACCCCTACGCCGCCGTAACAGCCGCCGCCGGCTTAACCCTCCCTAGCCCCTCCTTCCCATAATAATCCATCGGATACACATCCCCGCTCCCCTTCCAATCCTCCTTCTCGCCCAACACAATAAGCGCCTCATACGGCGTCAACAACGGTCTCGGAAACGCATAGCCCCAATCAATACTCAGTCTCGGACACGCAACCTGGACCCAGCACTCGACCTCCTCCATCATCGCCAGTTTGCCCGGGAAGATCTCACTGAGGAGGAGGTAGATGTACGGGATGCCGCGCTCATCGAGCTTCTTCTCAATCAGGGACATGGTGTGAGGGTTCCCCTGACGTCCGAGGGAGCCGAGGATTAATCCCCATTTCTTGGCTGATTTGGCGGTGTGGATGGCCTCGCGACGGAGGCCGTGCATCTCGGCGTGGTCGTAGAGCTCGCGCGTCAGGCGGCGCGAGTAAGGGTCATAGCGGTAGGCGTGGATGGAGGGGTTGTGGATCATGGCGCTCTCGAGGTGGAAGCGGCCGTCGCCGAGATAGAGGATGTAATCCACGCCATCCGCGTCGAGCTTGGGAGATGTGCAGCCGAGGATCTCGCCCTTGCTTAAGGGCGAGATTTGCGGGATGAGGACTTTGAAGCCTGCTGCTTCGAGAGGGGCGCGGACGCCGTGCAGCGTGGCGTTGAACTGGATGGTGCCGACCATGGCGATTGTTTTGCCGGCGGCGAAGTTGCGTTCCAGGGTTGCGAGGAGGTGGGCGGTGTCGATGGAGATGTCGACGAAGACGTAGAGGGTCTTGATCTTGGTGACGTCGACGGGGATGAGGCACGAGTGTGCGTAGTGCACGAGCAGATCGCAGCCTAGGGCTCGGGCGGTGTAGTCGTCGATGCAGCAGGCGCCATAGGTGACGTCTCCCATGATGACGGTTTCGATGCCCGGGCAGAACTGCGTGAGGATGTCGGAGATGGTGGTGGCGAAGAGGAGGAGGCCTTCGGGCATTTGGAGGGCAACTTTAGTGGAGCCGTTGGTGCGGATACGGTGGACGGTCTTGTGGATTTCGAAGGAGTAGTTTGGGGGGAGGAGGGCGATGGCGGCGTTGATGTCGGGGTCGTTGAGGATCTCGGGGGGGACTTGGTTTAGTTGCCGGGGTGTCCGCCGGGGAGTTGCAACTGGGATGGGGTTAGTTTGTATATATTCCAAGATGATAATATAAACTCACCCTGTACCGCATTCTCAATAGACGTCCCACTCTCCGCGCCCGCTGCACCCTTCGCTGCATTCTCAGCAGCCGCTCGCCTCCCCACAAATCTCTTCTTCGGTTGCCTCTGAACCACAGGCTCTTGATTCTCTTGCAGATCCGCCGCAATCCCTAGATTTCCTTCCGCTCTATCGTCCTCCATTTCAGCGATTTATATTCGCAAACGGGCGGTGTTGTTATATCAAAAGTAGGTAGTTATTTTCGATTTCCGACCCTCGGATCGTCGCCCAAAAAGTCCTCGACCCCTCCGCAAGGCTAACGACATTTTTGACAAGGCTGCGCTCTCCGGCTTGTTGCGGCATAGTGGCCCGAGCTTTCCCCGCATAACTACCCCAATGTAACCCGGGGCCCAGCTCTGAACCGACGACAACCAATATAACTTTGCACAACCAATCGAGACGTCGATTTTTTGAAATTCGAAAAGACATTCGAACAGCTATGGCGTTACTACGACCAACTGTGAGATGCGTGAGGCGACTCAATGCGCGCCAAGTGAGAGCCTTTGCCTTTGCTACGACTGCTGATCCCGCGCCGCCACCCAGGAATAACCGCGTGCGCATTGTCGAGGTTGGAGCGAGAGATGGGCTGCAGAACGAGAAGAAGACTATATCTGCCGATACGAAATTGGATCTCATATCGCGATTGGCAAAGACGGGACTGAGGGATATCGAGGCTGGCTCCTTTGTATCTCCCAAATGGGTTCCCCAGGTGCGTTTACATCATGTCTACTCCTGTCGCAAGCCCAAGCTAACAAACCGATTCACCAGATGGCCACATCGAACGAGATCCTCGAAAGCATCTTAAAAGAGACTCCCGACTCCAAATTCCCTATAAACTACTCCTTCCTCGCGCCCAACGTCAAGGGATTCGAAGCCGCCATGGCAGTCCTCAAGGCCGCTGGCCACAAGCCGCTCCCCAACACCCCTAAAATCGAATTCTCTGTCTTCGCTGCAGCCACCGAGTCCTTCACTCAGAAAAACCTCAACTGCGACATTGCCACCTCTCTAGAGCGCTTCAAGCCCGTGATTCAAGGCGCGAAGGATGCTGGATACCGCGTGCGCGGGTACATCTCGACAGTCCTGGGGTGCCCATTCGAAGGGTACGATGTTGATCCTCACAAGGTGGCCGAGGTGGCAACCGACTTGCTCGAGATGGGAGTCGATGAGATTGCCCTGGGTGACACTACGGGGATGGGCACAGCGCCGAGGACGGCGGAGCTGCTACGGGCCATGACTGCAGCGGGGATAAGGAATGAGGATATGGCGATGCATTTCCACGACACGTTCGGACAGGCACTAGTGAACACAGCCGTGGCACTGGAGCACGGCATTCGCACATTCGATAGCAGTGTAGGCGGCCTGGGAGGATGTCCGTACAGCCCAGGAGCAACGGGTAATGTTGCAACGGAGGATATGGTGTATTTCCTTGAGAGTCTGGGAATGGAGACGGGGGTGGATCTGGATGCGGTTGCGGATATTGGGGCGTGGATTACGAATGAGATTGAGAAGCCGAATTCGAGTAGTGTGGGGAAGGCGGTGCTGGGGAGGAGGACGGTGGCTGTGTGAGTTATATACTGTCTAGCACTGGGTGTAAATAAATATAAATATCACAAAGCAGTTGATGTCTTTTGAGACGATTGTGGAGTGGGTGTGAGATTCAAGTCTCACTATTGTTCAGGGTCGGTTTACAAAACTTGGCCGCAAACTCTAAAATAGCATCCCCTTTACCCCATGTATACTCCATATACTCATAATTATCTTCTATTTTCAAAGATTCCCTATATTATCCTCATCTAAGTTCTAGGCCCAACCTGTCCCCAAGGCGTTAGATCACGTGACGTGGCTGTACTCTTGGCGCTCATGTTCCAAGCAACCTAGCTTATCGTCCCCAAGGGTTGAAGCTCCAACTACCAAGCTCTCACTCCCCTCTCCTCCCACCAGCTCACCAACGCCGCACTCTTGGTAGTGCAGGAGACCCCCAACACCAACTCTCCTCCAGCAAGAACATCGACATCTACATCCCGTCCCATCTCATCCGCCAAAGCTCGCAGCCATGACGACCGACCCGCGCGAGTCGTCATCGTACAACGTTACGCCCCGGATCAGGTACAATACCATCGGTGGTGTTAACGGGCCTCTGGTCATCCTTGAGAGTGTAGGGATCCGTTCAATTGGAAGGTGGATGGGGAAAGGGGCTGATGATGTGGTGTTCTAGGTCAAATTCCCGCAGTACAATGAGATTGTCAACTTGACCCTTCCCGATGGAACTGTCAGGTCGGGACAGGTCCTTGAGGCTAGAGGTGTGTGGCCCTGGTATAAAATGGTTGTCTGATGGGATAGAAGCTGACTTGTTATAGGAACTAGAGCTGTTGTGCAGGTAAGGAGGTCTGGAGCTTGGATAGGTGGCAGTTATTGACCCAGATATAGGTATTCGAAGGCACACCAGGTATCGATGTGAAGAAGGTTTGCTAGCCCGATCTCTATAGCGAAGACTTTTTGCTGACTCCATAAAGACTAGAGTCGAGTTTACGGGGCAGAGCTTGAAACTGGGTGTTTCCGAGGATATGCTTGGGCGCATCTTTGATGGATCCGGAAGGGCTATCGACAAGGGACCAAAGGTGTTGGCTGAGGATTACCTGGACATCAACGGAAGTCCTATTAACCCATACTCTCGTGTAAGTAGTCTTATCTATGAACCTCTGGCAGCCCCATACTGACTGCCTTTCTCTACAGGTCTACCCCGAGGAGATGATCTCAACTGGTATCTCCGCCATCGATACGATGAACTCGATCGCTCGTGGCCAAAAGATCCCCATCTTCTCCGCCTCCGGTCTCCCACATAATGAAGTTGCAGCTCAGATCTGTCGACAAGCTGGCCTGGTTCAGAAGCAGGGTGTCACAAACAAGGGCGTTCACGATGGCCACGAGGAGAACTTCTCCATCGTATTCGCCGCTATGGG
Source organism: Pseudogymnoascus sp. BL549 (assembly GCA_001630585.1). Lineage (NCBI taxonomy): Eukaryota > Fungi > Ascomycota > Leotiomycetes > Thelebolales > Thelebolaceae > Pseudogymnoascus > Pseudogymnoascus sp. BL549. The sequence goes on along the minus strand of LNAR01002081.1, from coordinate 49,440 downwards.
TGTCAACTTGGAAACTGCTCGTTTCTTCACTCGCGATTTCGAGGAGAACGGTAGTTTGGAGCGTGTCACGCTCTTCCTTAACTTGGCCAACGACCCTACTATTGAGCGTATCATTACTCCTCGTCTGGCCCTGACCACCGCTGAGTACTACGCTTACCAGCTCGAGAAGCACGTTTTGGTTATCATGACGGATCTCACGGCATACTGTGATGCTCTTCGTGAGGTCTCTGCTGCCCGTGAAGAAGTCCCAGGTCGTCGTGGTTACCCCGGTTACATGTACACTGATTTGTCGACAATCTACGAGCGCGCCGGACGTGTCCAGGGCCGTAACGGTTCCATCACTCAGATTCCTATTCTCACCATGCCTAACGATGATATCACTCATCCCATCCCCGATTTAACTGGTTACATTACCGAGGGCCAGATCTTCATTGATCGTCAGCTCTACAACCGTGGCGTCTTCCCTCCGATCAACGTCCTGCCATCTCTCTCCCGTCTTATGAAGTCTGCCATTGGTGAGGGCAACACAAGGAAGGATCACGGTGATGTTTCCAACCAGTTGTACGCCAAGTACGCCATCGGCAAGGACGCCATGGCCATGAAGGCCGTCGTCGGTGAGGAGGCCCTGTCGTCCGAGGACAAGCTCTCCCTCGAGTTCCTGGAGAAGTTCGAGCGCACCTTCATCTCGCAGTCGCCGTACGAGTCGAGGACCATCTACGAGTCCCTAGACCAAGCCTGGGGCCTGCTCCGCATATACCCCAAGGAGCTGCTGAACCGTATCCCGGCCAAGGTGCTGGCGGAGTTCTACCAGAGGTCGGAGCGCAAGAAGACGAAGAGGCAGGGACAGAAGGATACGAGGGATAACACGGAGGATCCGGCGAAGGCAGGCCAGCAGGAGGAGAACCTGATTGATGCGTAAGCGTGTCGTGTCATGATGGGTCTTTGAATGGCTGGTGTCGTGTCTCTTTGTTAGTAGGATAAGAAGGGGGTTCCGCATATGATAGACGGGTTAGTGTATGGTTCTGTGATGCGTATTGATCGTAAGTAGGTGACTAAGGTGATTTAGCAAATACCAGAATATTCAATTGGAACTAGATGTGTCCCATTAATATATTGATTTATTGTATGTTTTTGTTGGTTTGTTGAATGCTCAGAATATAATTGCTCGACAAGGCTGAAATAAAGTGCACCCTCAGGGTGTTACTCACTCAGCCTCGTGCTTGGCGATTGCGAAGAGTCACCGATTGGATCCGATAAGTTAAATATTCCGTGCAACCGTGAGCAACTTTATCTCACGCACTTCATCACCGCCACAAACTCCAACTGCCTCGAAACCTTCAATTCCTCCCCCCCCCACCACGCCTTACATCTCCTGCAATTGCTCTGCCTAAGCACGATTGCCCATAGTGCCAATGTCAATGTCTCTGCGTTTATCAGCGAGGAGGGCGGCGGCCGCCAGCCTGAAAATGAGCAATGCTCCGGCTCGGCGCTGTGCGTCACAAGCCGCGGCTGCGGCCTCCGGTTCGAACCTGCCTGACAAATTGAAGAATGAAATCTTCGTGAGTTCCCTCATACAACCTACCTGCTACTTTATTCCATGTGCTATCATTCTAACACAATGCCCAGAAAGCAGCGCCCCTCCCGAACCCGGACCCGGCTCAAGACTCGGCCACAACGACGGTGGTGAACGAGCAGGCGCCGTACATGGTGAAGACCTACGCGCGCCCCGCGCCCATGTTCGTCAAGGGCCAAGGCTCGTACCTCTACGATCTCGAGAACCGCAAGTATCTCGACTTCACTGCCGGAATCGCCGTCAACGCCCTCGGGCACTGCGACCCGGAGATCAGCGAGCTCATCTACTCGCAGGCCAAGACGCTGGTGCACACCTCGAACTTGTACCACAATCCCTGGACCGGCGCGCTCTCCGCGCTCCTCGTGCAGAAGACACTCGAGTCCGGCGGCATGGCGGACGTCTCCTCAGTCTTCGTCTGCAACTCCGGCTCCGAAGCCAACGAGGCCGCCCTCAAGTTCGCACGCAAGGCAGGCAAGGTCGCGGACCCAAGCGGCGCCAAGTTCGAGATCGTCTCCTTTAACAACTCCTTCCACGGCCGCACCATGGGCTCCCTCTCCGCGACACCCAACAAGAAGTACCAAGCCCCCTTCGCGCCTATGCTCCCCGGTTTCCGCTACGGGACATACAACGACGTGTCCGCCATCAATGAGCTCGTGACGCCCGCCACGGCTGGCGTGATCGTAGAGCCCATCCAGGGTGAGGGCGGTGTGTATGTCGCCACTCCCGAATTCCTGATTGCGCTCGCGAAGCGCTGTAAGGAGGTCGGCGCGGTGCTGATCTATGATGAGATTCAGTGCGGGCTTTCCCGTACCGGGAAGCTGTGGGCGCATGGCGAGCTGCCGGCGGAGGGGCACCCGGATATCCTTACCACTGCGAAGGCGTTGGGTAATGGATTCCCTGTTGCGGCGACGCTTGTGTCTGGGTCTGTGGCGGAGAAGATCGCCGTGGGTGATCATGGGACGACGTTTGGGGGGAACCCGCTTGCGTCGAGGCTGGCGCATCATATTGTCTCCAGGCTTTCTCAGCCCGAGCTGCAGAAGGATGTCGCTGCCAAGTCTGCCTTATTCGTGGCGCAGATGAAGAAGCTGCAGGAGAAGTACCCTAAGCTTGTTGGTGAGATTAGGGGTAAGGGACTCCTGCTGGGACTGCAGCTTGATCGCGATCCGACGCCTATTGTGGCGGCGGCGAGGGAGAGGGGGTTGTTGGTTATTACGGCCGGGACAAACACGCTGAGGTTTGTGCCGCCGTTGACGATCTCTGAGGCGGAGATTGAGGAGGGCTTTGCGGTGCTGGATGCGGTTATGGGGGTTGTTGCTGCCGGTGGGGAGAACTGATTATACAAGTAGTTTTCGATGATAAATGTGCCACTAGAGGATAGGGGCGTTAAAAGTAGACTATTGAATTCATGGTTTCGACGGCCTTTCATGGTGTTCTGCGGAGTGGAAAAAATATGTATTTTGATTCGAAACTCAATTCTGCACTACTCTTTAACGCAGTAATGCAATAACCTTGTTCCCAGGTGCCCGAAGCCACAACCTTTCTCGTAGCCCTGCAATGCAGAAGCGATCTAAAACCTAGCCCATCTAACTCATCCCCTCATTACGTTCTTAACCGTATACCATTCGCGCACACATCCCTTCTCCCAGCCAGCTCTCTCTCTACCCTATTCTTTCTTTTCCTTCTAACCACCGAATCCCACTACTAATACACACCACCCCACCAAGAGCTTCACATTTACTCCTTAGCCTTGCGAATGGGCAACGCCCACCCCGGAGTCATGGGGTACAAATGCGGCTTATACGCCGCGCCAAACTCCTTCCTATACCTCAACTCCCTTCCCACAGCCCACCTCTGCATCCACAACCACGCCACGACACAGAACCCGGCCGTCGCAAAGCTGCGCGTGACAAGGAGGACACCGATCCACGAGACGAGCTCAAACAAGTAGTTCGGGCACGCGACGATGCCAAAGCCGAATCCCTTGGGGATACCGCGCTTGGTGGTACCCTTGGGGCGGAGGTTGGCCAGGATGAGGTGGGTGTTGAAGTTGGCGAGCTCGCCGAAGAGGTAGACCGCCAGTCCCGCAGCTACGATATAGGTGTCCTTGCCCTCCTTGAGCGGCGACGCAGCAGCAGCGTTGGGGGCAAAGACCCAGTACGAGATGTTTAGCATGGAGAGCCAGTAGTAGGCTAGGTTGCGGAGGATGTAGGAGGCTGGCATGGTGGCGGCGGAGAAGCGGTGGAGGAAGACGGTTTCGAGCTCGCGCTTGATGAAGTGCGCGACGATGAGGGCGAGGGAGATGATTTGCACGGTTGAGAGGGGCGTGGCGGGGCCGAAGAGGCTGGTGGGGTAGATGTAGGCGCGGAGGGGGTAGGCGAGGAGAAGGGAGAGGAAGATGGGGCCGGCGTATTCGACGACGTAGACGGTGCGCCAGGAGACTTGGGGGCCTGGGAGTGTTAGCTTCGGTGTATATTATAATATGAGGGGGAAGGGCATACCAAGGTCCTTGACGGCGATGTCACCAGTGGCCTGAACGCCGGGGTTCTGCGCGAGGATGCTCAGGCGGTCCTTGATGATGCTCTTTGTCGTCGTATCCACGATGGCAATGCGGTGGTAATCGCGCATGCCCGTGTGGCGCGCGATGATCCTCTTTGCCTCCTCGACGGTCGTGCCAGCGCCAATCTCAATGTTGGAGGGGAGCTTGCTGATCGGCTTCTTGCCCGCTGGTATGAGGTCAGTTCTGGTTCACCTCAACAAAAAACGGAGGTTCTCAAAAGCCGCCACGAGGAAGGGGGAGGGGAGGGACGTACCGGGCGTGGTGACCCTTAAAGTCATAGAAGACGCCATGGTGACTGGTGGATTTGCTCTTGACTTCACTTTGACAGCTTCCTCTCTTCCCAATTTGGAATTGTTGTGGTTTGTTTCGTTGAGGGTTGGCGCGGAAGAGAAGGAAGGGGCGGGCCGTTTTTTGTGTGCACGAATGTATGTACCAAGATGCTTTGGTGCATGGAAATTTGGAGTTGGTTGACGCCTTGTGGCCAATCAACGGTCGACTCCAAGATTCAGCCTTTCGCGCCTCGGCATAAACTTTAATCACAAGGCTGGCTAGGGGAACAGAGTGCACAGGGATGGAATACAGTAATAACTTAGAATTGATATCAAGCTCAACTTAATGCTCTACAGCAGGAGCTGACAACGACCATGGTGATTCAAGGGTACTTGGTGAGATTTATATAAACAACTACAGATATGCTCGTTTGCGCTTCCGAGTATTCCACTACATTAAACTCATTATCCACATAGACGGATATCTGGACGACGACTGGCTTCAAGGTCAGTGCGACAATAAGCAGTTTACGCTTCGAGCGAACCCAAGAAACAGATTCTACCACCGGTAGTATAAGCAAGAACCGGTGGCAAGTATCTATTGGCAAGACTACCGCCGCCGCAATGAGAGCCCCAAACCGGTGACAAGAAATACCACTAGCCAACAAGAGCAGCAACACGATCACAAGAGCACCCCTTCCCCCACTCTCCCCCGCAACGAAAGCACCATAGCTCGACGAATGTGGAGGTTCAGAAGTGGTGCCCACCACAACCATTACATGGTCTTTTTATCGTCATTGAGAATGGAGTGAACCATCATCAGTGTCATGGACCTCCTCGTTATACCCACCGAAAACCTTCAGAAACCCATCTCCCATCTCCCACGCTCAACCCCACAATCACATAAGACATCAGACATTGCACGTTTAGGCAGTAGCCCTCATAATTTGTTATCTTTTTCCATTTCACTACTCCTCCCCCCATCCCCTCCCACTCCCTACCCTCCAAAAAGACCTGCTCAATGATTCTCATATCACATATTCCCATCCCTCCAAAGTTTCTCAAAAAAAACTAAAGCCCCGCCAGCCCAAGCACAAGCTATCAGAGCCAAGCATATATAATCACACCTCATCCCATTCGCAACCACATGCCACACCACTGCCACGCCGTCCTGTTTTGTTCCAGCTCTCCCCCTTGCCCCCACTCGCCCTATGTACAGTCACACCTCCACCACCACACATAACACTTCATCGTACTTCGTACAACCAACAAAAAAAAAGATCGCCCTCCAAGATGCATAGCATAGCATAGCCACGCAACAAATCAAACAACAACAAAAACGCCCACGCTCCCACCCGGTCCGCGAATGCAGCGTGATAAGAGAAAAACAGTTCCAGGTCCCACGTCAAGTGAAACCCGGTTAATCCAGCGCCTTCCTCAGGTCAGTCCAGCGCCGCTGCAGGGTCTCGTGTTGTGCGTTAAGCTAATTGCATAGTCAGTACATGTGCATAAAAAAAACATCACAAGGGTTCAGGGCGCAAAACAAACCTCAGCAAACGCCATCTTCGTCTCCACCAACGTCCCCTCCATCTCCCCCATCTCCTCCTCCAGTCTCGTATTCTCCTCATGCACCTCCAAATTTCTCTTCATCAACCTCTCCATCTCCGTCTTCAGCCTCGCCTCCACCTCCTCCGGCTGCTTCTCCACCACGCCCCTCAGCTCCTCCACCTGGCCCTTCAGACTCTCATTCTTGTCAAGCAGCTCCTCGTTTTCCACTTTCGTGCGCACCAGGTCCGTGGCGAGCGCTGCGTGCTCCTGGTCGTGGTTCTGGACGCGCTCTTCGAGGCGGCGAACTGAGAGGGAGAGGGCCGTGTTGGTGGAGCGGAGGGTGTCGAGTTCGGCTTCGCGCTCGCGCTCGGCGCGGGTCTTCTCCTCCCACTCGGTGGTGTACGTCTTGAGCATCTCCGGCGTAATCTTGACCGCGCACGCGTCGTGGACGAGCGTATCAGCGCGGTAAACCTCCTTATCGATACTCGCCCCAGAGCTGCCGAAGAATCCCGATTCGAGGATCGATCCCGGCGAGGGCGAGGCGTCGATGTAGACGTCAAAGAGGCGGTCCTTGAGGAAGTTGGTGAGGGCGACCATGTCGTTCATCCCAAGGAGGGTAGCAGCGTTCTTCTGCATGAGGACGATGCCGAATTTAAGGATCGCGGCGAGGCCCTCGCTGAGGATGAGGTCGTAGATGCGCAGGACGAGCTGGAGGGGGAAGCGGTACGCGAAGAGCGTCAGGAACCACTGCGTCGCGTACAGGTGCGGGGTCACGCCGCGGCGGTGGAGGTGGCAGTACAGCGCGGGCTCGAAGTCTTCGAGGAGACGCTCGAATTGGTAGAGGTGCATGTGCAGGCCGGGCATGTCTTGGATGAAGAGGTCGCGCAGGCGGTATTGGTTCATGAGGCGCACGAGCAGACAAAAGGCTTCTTCTTCGGGGAGGTTGAAGAGGAGGGGCATGGCGAGGAAGTTCATCCCTTGGGCGTACCCGACGCCCTCGTCGAAGAGGGCGTATGCCTTGCACACGCCGAACAGTCCGTCTTGTAGGCCGGCGCTGACAGCGAACTTGGAGAAGCTCGTCCGGGCACCCAGGTCGCGCTTGATAGCCTTCTCGAGCTTCTGCAATGACGCCGCATCGTCTTTGGCCTTCTTCTTCTTCTCTGCCAGAGCAGCAGCCTGGGCCTTAGCAATGCTCTCCGGATCCCTCTCGGTCGGCGACGGCGATTTCAAGGCGCTTCCAGACAAGTCAGAGTGCACCGAAGACGCCGACGACGCGGTATCCTTGTCCTTCCCGCCAGTCGAGGTATTGCTCGCTCCTGCGCTCGAAATGCTCGCTCTATCCCTGTCCTGGTCTGTTCCACGCGAGAGCAGGTCTCTATACACCGATTCGAGCTCCTCGTTCTTGCTCTGAGCCAAGACTTGCCACACGACTCCACGGATCGCAGAGGGGATACCAAGGGCAATCGCTTGGTTGAGCTCTTCGGGGCTTGTCCTCGCTACTGCTGCTGGGCCCTCGTAGACCACGGATTGCCACAAGTCCCAGTCAACGTCTTCAGTCGCAGGTGGTCCCGATGTGACGCCCACCGCAGTCCCTGGTGCTAATGAAGGGTTGAAAACCGCCGCATTCGGGGTTGCCGGCAGAGCTTTATCCTCTGAGCCCGTCGGGCTGGTGATTCCTTGACCCAAGCTCGCACGTCCAATCATAGTATCAATCGGCGTTCCCTCCTCGCCCTCTTCACCCAGCGAAGTAATGCCTGCCTCCTCTCTCATTCGCAGTAGCTTGAATCTATCCCGTAGACTATTCCTCGATGAGTTCCTGATGCCATTCGGCGACTCGCTCCCCTCGTCGAGTTTGTTGAGCATCAGGTCGGGATTGCTATGTGTCGTAGCTATCGAGGATGTGGTGTTTCGGCGGCCACCAGAGCCGTTCCCAGGCGATGGTACTCGTGGTACAGTTGGTGGTGGTGGTGCGGAACCCCTTGATAACCATGAAAATGGTCCTGTGAGCTTTCGCGGCGGGGGGACAACAGTTTGTGGCTTGTCCTTTGCGGGAGTAGGAGGCGGTGGTCCCCACGGTACTGATGGGAGTGAACCTTGGAGGCCCTCGAGGACTGATTTCGCGGAGGATCGTGCAGGTAATTCGGGCTTCGATGAGCTCTCTACTGTACGGGCAATGTGATTAGCAACAGCTCCGATTAACAGCTAATTGGGGCTAGAGGTTGAAGGTGATACCTTTGTCGGTTGATGAGGTAGCTGTGGGAACTCCCTCTCCGTCTAAGCTCACGTTGTCGAGGCTCAAGGTTGAGAGGCGCTCGGTGACGGGTGGGGGGGATCTAGGTTGGCTGCTTGTAGGAGAGATCTCGTCGTCCGGGAGTGCCTCTAGGGGAGGTACAACTGGGGCCTCGGAGCCTCCGCTGTGGTGAGCAGTATGGGAATTTGTTAATGAGCGTGTGGAAGCTGTTGGAGACGCAACCTTGTCGTGGTCAATGGGTGTGGTGTCAGCGTCTTCGAAGGTGTCCTGTCGAGTATAACAGTTAGCCACAACTACCCAACCACAATCCTTTGTCCAGTGTCTCTTACAGTCTCATGGCCCGAGTCATCAGATTCAGGCTGTGTATCCTTGACGACCGACTCGGGGCGGCTATCTTCTCCTCCTGGGTGTGTCATTGTAGATGCCGGGTGGGTATATGGCTTCGTTTCTGTGCAGTCTGGCCCGACCTTGTCGTTGATTCTCAAGAGTTCAGGTGGTACTCGAGGCCATCAATGGTGAACTGCAGTATGCCCCTCGGTGACGTCCTGTCCTGTCGGTTGCTGGCTGCAGATTATCACAGGTTGTTGCACTGCAGCAAGTAATGTCGGAGGTGCGTATGTAAGGAGACGGAGTAAACGGTGGCTTTCTGGGGTTGGTTGCCTGTGCCTGGGTCGCAGTTTCCCGATGTCGATCCTCAAGTGGGTTTTGCTTGGTTTCCTGGTTTCCCCCTCTCCGAGAGCCGATCTTTCTTTATATATATAAATGTGGTCCGTTTTTGTGCCGGCCGTTTGTGCCCTTGTGGCTCAGATCCGTCTTCTTGGATTGTGGTCGCCGTTTGAATATTTTGGGGAGCTGGGTTCGTGCTGGTTTAGGGAGTGGTCTCGCGATCTTGGCAATCTTAATTCTGGATCTGTAGAGCAAGGGGACAGATTGGGGAGGATTCTCCAGTTTTGCAGGGCTATGTTGAAATTGAATCAATTCGATTAATGCAGTGAATGAGGCCACAAATTAAATTATTCACATTCACGAATTGGGGGAGGGGGATGGTGGGGGATATTATAGTTAGTTGTAGACAATCAGAATGGCTGCATCCGTTCCCGTCTATTTATTATATTATACCGTATACCATTAAATGCCATATATATCCGTCTTTGTACACACAGTCACTAAGGTAACCATCTGTCATCATGGACCCCTTCTTTTCAGCCCGCCATGCCCCATCCCCGTTGAAGAATAAATCCATTAAATATCTCTCTTTTTGCGCATATTATAATAATAAATACTTTGTTTTGAAACTGTTTACTGTGCCTCGATAATGTGCCCCTGTCCGCGGAACACCGTTGGGGGAACACAATGGAACACAATTATCTGCGTCGCGGCGTCCCATCTCCAATGATTGCGTCTAGAAACGCTGGAACTCTGGAACTCTTGAGACTTGGGCGACGATTCAGCCACTCACAAATAAAACGTATAATACCCGGGAAAGCCACGGTGGTAGAGTATTTCAGCCGGGTTCACATCAGCGCTCCAACGCGAAACATCTGACGCGGGCGGGCGCCACTTGGCGGTCCACAAGAAGTTTCGCGTTTCAGGTTTGGGATGGACTCGGACGGCTCATTAGAGACTCGGAGGACTCGTCAATCAGGCGGCTCTAGGGGAGGGATTATCCCATTTCTCGGTGAGGAGAGAGAGTACGAGTACAGAGACAAAATAATTGGCCCATTCATTAGTATTGTTCACTCCTCCCATGGAATAAATACAGTGAAGTTTCACGGATCCCATCTCCTCGGCGGCTGTATACCATACGCATACTCATACTCACCGGATGGCCTGTTTGGTTCACAGTCTGAGTCACGTGTGTTGATTGTGCGGATTATACTGATTGTGCTGATTGTGATGTTGAGACCACACTGAGGTAAGGGGTCTATATAGTGCATCTAGGCTGATATATATACCTCAAAGACTGTTATTGACTTGAATTATACTCTCCATATATATTATGAGTTTATATGGTTGATTCCTCCCAGAATTTAATATTTGAAATTTTCTATTATTTTTCGGGGCTACAAGTATTTTATTCTGCTATTATATTTTTATTCAAACAAGGTGATAAAATAATAAAACAGGCCACTTTTTTAATTAAATATCTTCCCCAGAACCCCGATCCAACCATAATAACCCATCCCCAGAACAGAAAATACTTCCCATACATATATACCACGAACACACGATACACTGCATCTGTCGCAACGTTCTATCTATTATCCAACTCCCAATCCCAGACCGAGCCCAGTAAACCCGTGAAGTGCAGCATGACGTGGTCACCCGAAGGGGCCCTTGATTAGGCCTACGGAATGTATGACACCGCCAAATAGAATCGGTACGGTATTGGGTAGCACTGGAAAGTACAATTCTAGGCAGACCTGGATGAAAAAGAAAATAAATAAAATATACCCTTTCGAGCCGTAACGTAGAATACCAAATACTCACTGTATAATATTAATATAATTTATTTTTTACCATCTGCTATTTTTATTTTAGAAGCAGAAAGTGACATGCAGATCAGCGTTACTTCTAGAAGTAAAAAAGGTCAAAATTACTGAAAATACCGATAAGCGTGGGGTGCAAATTCACTGCGTCCCTCTAGCGATACGCGCGCTGCCGGCGTCTCCAAAAAACTAGCGGCTCCCGCTGGGTGAGCTTGGGAATACCTCACCTTCGATCTGCCGCCCTGCCTCATCTTCCATATCGAAATTCCTACAATACCCCCCCCACCTCTCACACACCACAGTTCCGGACTCGTTTGTCTTGATCTACCTTCCTTATCCTACAACCTCACCCACCGAAGATCCTTGATCAAGTTACGACGGGAGATCTCCACCTCTCTTTCGCAACCTTGGCAAGGATAGCAGCTTCGACTTACGATAAACCCAACACTTCCCGTTTGCTGAAGCCACAGCACCGATCAACACCACACAAGTCTGACCTGAGCGCCTGCAGGTGCTGTAGATTCACCTGAATTCGATCAGGTAATACATTCCCTTCCCATACTAATTTCTAGATACCCGACGCCACCGTCGAGGCACCATCCGACTCGACCAACTCCAACGTTACACCCTTGCCACTTCACTCCTCCGTTGGAGCTGTCCGACCCTGGACGCTCCTCGAATATCAGCAAAGCTGTCTCCAGCTTGGACCAATGTGGAGGCAGTGTAGGGGGACAACAACAGCCCAAATTGCGGTGTTACCGCAGCAGTCAACACCATGGTCAAGATAGCGAAGTTCATACAACCGAAGCACAAGGAAACGCTGGTATGTTCATATCTGCTATTGATACTCAACCCAGAACCAGCTGACATCTTCCTTAGTCGCCGTATATCCAATCATTTGTGCAGAACGCATCGACAGCACCATGGCACACCCTCCCACAAGCTCTCGCCGAGTTCCCAACTCGGTGGCCCTTCCCCAGAGGCGACCTCTACCACTGGATCCCGCTTCTTAATAGATTCGACAGCGATCTCGAAACCTTCTGCACAACCTACGCACTCAATAATGGCCCTCAGGTTAAAGATTTTGGATGCGAGCTCCTGAAAAAGGGCGGCGCAACACCTGAGCAGATTTCCGAGGCTGGGTTCGGCCCAGAGGGCGATAGAGAGGTCATAGAGCGTATCCTGCATTTCTCGAGGATATTACTCGAGAACTGTGGAAACCGAAGCATATATTCGAGCAGCACTCACTTGAGCGATCTCCTCAACAGCACATCTCTGTCTCTACTCGCGGCGACACTTCAGATTGGTACGCAGCTAGCCCAACGCTACCAGGCGACGTTCCGAAGGATCGCAAGCTCCCACCGCCAGACAAATGCGACTCTCCTTGCGAACCACTACAATATCGACCTAGACAAGGTGCAGCAGCTCTCCCAGCCATTCTCGAGAACCGTTACCGTAACGGAGACCGCTGCGCCCACTGTGCCGAACACACCCGTCACCCCGAACGCGAAGGGCAAAGACAAGGCATACTTCAGCATTCCCGTGGCAGGCAGCAAGACCACTACAAGCACCAGCTACGCGAATGATCTGGTTTCTCTCGTCAGGAGCGGAACACTTCCTGACCCCAGTCCCAAGGGCAAGAGGCCTGCATCAACAACGTCACAAAATTTCCCAGAGGTGGATTGGAATGAATGGGGGGATGTGCGCATTACATACTACGAGTCTCAGCCACGCGGGGAAGAGGCACCACAGCCGACTGCTCACAATGCATCTCCTATACCAGCCACGCCAACTCCGGTGCGACGCACTTCAATGCTCGGAAACCAACAGGGAAGTCGAACCGCCAGGGCGCCAGCTGCCGAGGAAGCTCCGACAACTCCAAGTCGGTCTTCCACGATGCCAGCCGCCGCGCCGGCGGAGGATAAAGCAACCTCGAGCCTTAAAGTGATTGATGTTCCAGCGTCCAAAGTCTTCGAACATTCTGTCCAGGAGCTTCTCCAGGAATACCTCCCAAGTGTACCGGATGCGTCAAAATACACGCTGCTCACTAAATTAAGAGTTGCAAAGGCCCTATCTCACTCCTTGGATACCCGAAGGCAGATGCTTGCTGTCCGTCTTTTGGCCGTTACCAACTTGGCGTATATCTACCCCGAGCCTAGCTTTTTGGAGAAGGTCTTGAAGCAGGACAGCGATGAGCCGCGCCGCCTGCAGCTCATCTATCAACTGGCGGAGCTGATCCACCCACCTGCTCAAGGCGACTTGGGAATCCCTAGGTCTCTCCAGACAATCGCCGTCAATGCCCTTGAAGGTCTTGCCCAGCACCAACACAAGTACCAGGACGTGTGCACGGCGTTAAATACGAATGTGAACCATGGAGTTCTCCTGTACATTGTCAGGAAGGCCGTTGCAGAAATGGCAACTGATGAGCCTGGTGACAAGCACACAGAAAATGACGAGTGGCACAGTGCATTATTTGCGCTCCTGTCACACGTAGCCACGCTACCCCGGGCTGGAAACGAGCTGGTTACCGCTGGCCTCGTTCCCATTCTCGTCGAGGTGCTGACTCTGCGCACCTCGGTTGCCGAGGGTAGCTATCCCCGAGTCCTCAACTTCCTAGATGCCATCGTCTTTAATGTCAAGGATGCCTTCCAAGTCCTCGCAAATGCCGACGGACTAGATGCTATTTCTAACCTGATTGTCCACGAGGTTCAGACTTCTACGGAAGTGGCCAGCAAGGGAGAAGGGATGCCCGCGGATTACCGCTCCCCTTCAATCGATTACGAGATTCCATATTACCAGCAGCAGTCTATCAAATGGCTGTTCAAGTTCATTCACCACATGATGAACCAGGCTGGTGGTTATGGAGGCAACTTTGACCGTCTTCTGAGGAATTTGATCGACTCTCCACAACTCCTTGGAAGCCTCCGAGAGATTATTAGCCATGCGAAGATCTTTGGAAGCTCAGTGTGGACTAATGCGGTCAGCATCTTGAATGACTTCATCAACAACGAGCCGACTAGCTTTGCAATCATTGCTGAGGCTGGTCTTAGCAAGGCGGTCTTGGAAGCTGTCTTGGGCAAGGAGATAATTGTTGCACCGCCCAAGGAAGGTGAGGCTCAACCGGAGTCCACCAACGAAGAAGGCTCTCCGGCACGAACCGATGACGACAGCGTATTCTCAGCTGTTGAAGACAAAACGCCCCACCCGCCCACAAAGCAAATGCTCGAGGCTCCTCGGCCTGACCCTCTGGCCCAAGGCATCATGCCATCATCAGAGGCTATTATTATCGTCCCGGAAGTCTTCGGTGCCATCTGCCTGAACAATGCCGGCATGAAGATGTTCCTGGAGTCCAACGCCCTCCAAAGCTTTTTTGAGATCTTTGAGAGCCCCGCTCACATCAAGGTGCTCGATAACGATGCCAACAACCTTTCCAGCTCCCTCGGCTCAACCTTCGACGAACTGGTCCGCCATCACCCAGCTCTCAAAACGGCGATCTTGAATGCCGTCCTGGATATGGTTGCTAGGGTGAGCCACCTGTGCAAGACGAGGACCGAGACGGAGAAGCTTGGAGCGAAGTTGTTGGTCACCAACGCGAATGGAGATGTGGTCGTCGCTGATCGCAGCCTCTTGAGTGAGGGTTCCGAGGAAGACAAAGGAAAGGGCAAATCTGCTGAAGCAGACGCGGACGTTGAGATGACTGGGGTATCTGCTGAGACAGCGGCACCTTCGAAGCCAGTGGTACCCGCCGAGGATGACCGCGATAATAGTGTGACTCCATACATAGCAGCTGTTGCCAATTTCCTTACCTCTTTGTTCAACAACGCTGGCATTCGCAATCAATTCATGGAGAATGGTGGTGTTGAGTCTGTCCTGGATCTGGCAGAGCTGCCAATCCTGCCCTACACACCTACCGATGAGCGTTCGCATAGGAATATGCACACCGTTATTGCCCTCCTCGCGGAGCAGAAGGCGCATATCCTTGTTCCTTCTTTGATCAAGAGAGCGCAAGCTGCTGCGGATACGCTGATGCCCTTCACCCAGCACCAAGGTCCTGAGGCATACTTTGCCAAGTTCATTGATGGCTGCAAGCCGTCTAATGATCGCTTCACGGATAACCTGTTGGCGAGAGGGACGTCATTGGTTGAGGCTATGGTGACAGCCCAGAACCTATGCATGGCTCTACGCCAATGCATCTCTTCTCCTATCTACAGCCGCAACCAGACCTCGAGCTTCAGCTCCATGAACCTCGCGGACTACTACGTTAGGTTGGTCAAGAGCCTTGGCGCCATCGTTGCCGCGAGTATCAAGGAGGACTTCAAGTTGATGAGACTTGCTCCGAGACACTGGAGACGTGCTGGACGCCATACGGCTCAGATGTTTATGAGTGAGGCTCCGGAGCCACTCATCCCAACGATTGATTCTACCGAGGAGGCGCTACACTCTCTGCTGCCAGAAGCACAGGGAACGGCCCCGATGGCTACTTTGGTGACGGATTCGTCTGGTGCCGAGAACCCGATTCCCAAACCCAATGCGACCAAGACACTCAGCACCGAAGAGAAGCTCAGCCCCGAGTTTAAGAACTTCCAGAATCTACACTATCTCCTTGGCAAGATTCCGATATCTATGTCCATCTTCTTTCAGGTTATTGGGAAGGGCCTCGTCCCCAAGCGAACTCCAGACTCGTTCCAGCGCCAGAGCAACGTTTCGATTGCAAACGCCATTGTTGAGACCGTGCTGTCTCAGCTGAAGTCGGTGGGTGATGAGAGTTCAAGCGAGACATATACCTTCTGGGTCCTGATGTTCCGCACGGTGAAGGACATCCTCGTCAACAACGGGAGGGCGTCTGAGAGGCCGCAGGAGTGCATTACAATCGTCGTTCAGGCGTTCATGAAGGCGGGTGGATTTAACACGATTAACCACATGCTTGAGCTGTTCGATGCGGAGGTGAGGAATAATGCGGATAAGACTGTCAACTTCAACGATGTCGACCTGCTTTTGAGAAATGACCTGGCTACTTTGGGCATTAAGCACATCCTCGAACTTTACGGTCCGCTCGTATCGGGGAAGAATGTTGGCGAGTCTTTCCAGAGCACGACACTGCACTCTCGTTCCGACAGAGACCGCAACAGCCCGAACTACTTCTCGGCTGGCCAATTCGTATGCGAGGTGCGCATGGCGATCTTGCCGGCGGTGCAGAAGCTTTGGGAGTCGGACATTGTCGAGAAGGGATCGAAGATTATCCCCAACAAGCTTATCGATATCATTCGCAATGTTATGGAGACCGATTTAGAGGAGGGTGCATTTAGAAACAGTGACAAGGCCATCGTGCCATCCAAGCAGGGCAAGAAGCGCTGGAAGGTCAACAGAGAGAACCTCACCAAGCTCCAAGCGGCCGAATACGACGAGGATTTGGCGGTGGAGGCATTGTTCCGCTGCAACAACAGCTATTCCTCTGCACTGGAGTACTGCAAGGCTCAACTTAGCGAGAGATCTGGCGGCAGAAATAGATTCGGACACGATGATTACGATCCAAACAATGGCGCCAGTGATGCTGCTTCTGGCCACGAAACCAGAACGTCTACAGGCTCTGTGACACCCGATCAAGGTGCCGCGCAGGGAGAGAACGAAGCCAACGAAACGCCTAGTGGTGGCGCGCCACCACCGGTGTTCACGCAGTCGCCGGAAGAATTGTCCCATGCCGCAGCACCGCCTAATCTACAGCAGATGTTGATTGACAATATGAACAGAGTCGTGGAGAGTCCGGAGGCGGGCAACCTACTCGCTGCCATTACTGGAACAGGCGAGCAGACAAACCTGCCCGAGCGAGTTCCCAACCAACAGCCGACGTCTTCGACCGACAAGACCCTGGAGAGCCAGCCTGAGATCGCAACTGTGGAGCGCCTGAACGCTGAGCGATTGAAGATTCGCTCGAACCTTATTGAGCGCTGTCTCGAGGTCATCAATGCGCATGGCGAGTTCACGTTTGAGATTGCGGATCTCATCACCACTGTCATTGACAAGTCGCCCGAGCAGGAGGAGATGCGGACTGCTATGGGTGGTACGCTGGTTGTAGCGCTAACGTCGTTCCTCAGTGACGACGTGCGCGAGGTGGGCAAGAAGATAGCGTCGTATGCGCACTTACTTGCTCTTATGCTGCAGGACCCGCAGTTTTACAAGGCTTCGTTGGGCGAGTTGAAGTCTAATCTCGGGAATTTGCTTGACTTCGTCAAGTTCTCACCTGATCACAAGTCGGAGGAGTCTTCGCCGTGGGTCGCGCATATTCTGCTTATTGTAGAGATCCTCCTTAGCGACGATGCGGAGCCGAAGGAGACGGAGTGGAAGTTCCCGACGAGTGAGAGTTCGGCCATTGAACAGCCTGTGCTTAAGGCACCTGAGCTGGTCGTGTCTGCCGAGGATCGGGCTACCCTGTTTGAAGGGATCCTGGACATGCTACCTCGCATTGGGAAGGATGAGTCGCTTGCCCTGGCCGTTATGCGCATTTTGGTTATCCTGACCCGCACCAGGCACATTGCCGTGGCCATGGGCGAGAAGAAGAACATCCAGCGCCTCTTCGTTATGGCTAAGCAGCTCGCTGGTGCCGCGTCATCGCGCATCCAAAGCCCGTTGATGCTGATTCTCCGTCACATTGTTGAGGATGACGAGACGATCAAGCAGATTATGCGGTCACAGATCAAGGTCTTCCTTGACCCCAACACGACCAGAAGCGCGCGCCACCCGGATATTACGCTGTACCTCCGCAGCATGTCGAACTTGGTTGTGAGGCAGCCGGAGCTGTTCGTTGAGGTCAGCAATGAGATGGTTAAGCTTGTGAAGTGGAACATTACCACGGCGGATCAGCCGGGTAGACAGCAGATTGAGCTTCAAGATAAATATAAGCGTACCCGTAGAGGAAAGCCGGAGGAGGCGGAGCTGCCTACGTTGAAGCCTACTGAGGAGTTGTCGATGGAGGATATCAAGCCGTCTACGGAGGCTGCTGAGGGAGAAGCTGCTGAGGGGTCAAAGGTTACTCTTGAGCACAAGGTGCCTATCGTTGAGAACCCTGATGGGGTGATCTATTTCTTGCTGTGCGAGCTCTTGAACTACAGAGACGTGGAAGACAAGGAACCTGCACCTGCCGCGCCTGCGGAAGAGAAGACAACAACGACGCCCGTCTCGGAGCTCACGGGACCAAGCACATCAGGTGCTGAAGCATCTGCGCCAGCTGCTGCAGCACCCCCGGCAGCGCCGGCAAGTCCCTCAAAGCCCGAGACGAAGAAGAAGCCCGAGTTCAAGTCAGAGGAGCACCCGATTTACATCTACCGCTGCTTCTTGCTTCAGTGTCTTACCGAGCTATTGGGTTCCTACAACCGCACTAAGGTTGAGTTTATCAACTTCAAGAGAAATGCCCCAGCCCACGCGGCGACACCGTCGAAGCCACGCTCAAACGTCGTCAACTACCTGCTCTTTGACCTGATTCCATCGGGTAGCCTGGACCATGCTGAGACCTTGACGATGCGCAAGAAGGTTTCCACGTCCTCGTGGGCGGACTCGACTATCACTGCACTTCTCAGCAAGACTGGCGAGCAGATCCTGGATAGGGATCGCGACAACACCGACTCCGATGACGAGCCTGACTTGCTGTTTGTGCGGAAGTTCGTCCTCGAGAATATCATCAAGGCGTACAGGGAAGCCAGTTCCTCGAACGAGCCGCTGGATATCAAGTACTCCCGCATGCTGTCGCTGGCTGACCTTATGAGCCACGTCATGTCTGGAAAAGATAACATCGGCGGCGGATCTGATCCGAATGTTAATATCCGCTCACAGCAGCAGCTCAAGCGTATCATGTTCGAGAAGGGATACATTGGCGCCTTGACCGCATCGATTGCTGATATCGATCTTAACTTCCCCGGCGCTAAGCGTGCTGTGAAGCATATTCTTCGTCCGTTGAAGGCGCTTACTCAGACGGCTATCGAACTGAGCGAGATTGGCAAGGTGGCGCTGACACCGGGACAGCATGATGAGGATGAGATCGCGTCTGCGTCGTCTGTGTCTGATGTTGATGATGAGCGCGAGGAGACGCCTGATTTGTTTAGGAATTCTACGCTGGGCATGTTTGAGCCTGATCGTGATCATGAGTCGTCGTCTGAGGGTGAGGATGGTAAGTTTTACGCTCGTGGATTTGGGGTTATTAAGCTAATTTCTTTGTAGATGATGAGGAGATGTATGATGAGGATGGATATGATGATGAGATGGAAGGATATGAAGATGGTCCTATCGAAGATGATGAAGATAACATCAGCGAGGAAGATGAAGAGCTTGAAGGCATGGGGGAGATAGAAGGCCTTGATGGCGACCATGGTATGGACGTTGAAGTCATTATGGATGACGACGAAGAGGATGACGAGAGCGGATCTTCTGACGATGAGGATGAGGATGAGGACGATGATATGGACGAGGATGACGAAGATGATCGCGTCCAGATCATTGACAGCGAAGGAAACCCTCACCCGCTCGCCGAGTTGGACGATGAAGAAGACTGGGAGAGCGAAGATGAAGACGAGGAAGAAGACTACGAGGGCATGGCTGCGGATGAGGAGGAAGAGGCATTGCATGCTGGTGGTCATGGTCCTTTGGGCCGTCTTGTTCATGCTTTCGGCGGGGATCCTCATCAGCATGGCGAAATCGACAATCTTCTGCAACGCATTGAGGATGAGCGCATTGGTGGTGGAGACCCGGATATGGATATTGAGTATCTGGATGAGGATCACGAGGAAGACGGTATGCTATTCTGGTCGCGTAAAGCTAATATTGACACGACACTAATTGATTCTAGATGAGCTTGATGAAGATGAAGAGGAGATGGATGACGATGAGGATATGTACGAGGAGTACCAACGTAAGTTATTGCTAATGCTTCTGTCTATGAGATTTTTATTAACTTTGTCAGTAGCAGAGCCGGGAATGCCATTTACCTTTGAGTGGAACGACGAGCAAGAACCTCCCATGATCATCTCACACCGAGGCCATCGGGCACATGCGCCGTCCGGTCCCGCACCATACTTTTTCGGTGGACACCGCGACCCGCTAGGTGGTATGTTTGACCCTTTACTTTCAGATTTGCGACAGAGCTTGGACCGTCTCCACCGTCTCCAAGCGGCGCTGCGGCAGATTCTCCCCGCAGGACTCGCATCTCACCCAATTCCCCCAGGAGCTCTAAGTCTCAGAACTAATCGACAAGCAGTGCGTGACTACTACCGCGGTTCCTATCGTTCCCACCGACCCGGCCCGACTCCCCGCGAAAACAACGACGGAACCAACCCACTCCTCCAGCGCGGCGATCGTGCCCGCGGCGATGCCGGGCTTCGAGGATCGACACCTTTCATGGGCCGCGAGACTCTGTTCAACATCGTTGGCCGCGGTCCCTTTGGGGCTGATGCCGGCGGACCTGCTGCCATTCTCAACGACCTCTTCACTCAACTACCATTCCCTGCTGGCGCTCTACCAGCCGCCGGCCGCAACGGCGGAGCCCTGCATTTCCATGTCACCGGTGGACCTGGTGGGGCTGATGCCCGAGAGTTCCAAGCTATGTTTGGCGGGATGAGAGGGGGATTGCCTCGCGCACACGAGCGAGGCCCTGGAGCGGCCGAACCTGGCGCTGCTACCACATTCACTACGCAGTTGACAGCGACGAGGTGGAGCGAGGAGGCTAGGCTGCTATTTGGCCCGAGACATCCGGAGATGGCGATGAGAGTCCTCATGGGCGTCATCGCTGCTATCGTCCCAGCAGCTCTTGAGGCAGAGAAGAAGTTGATGCAGGAGAAGAAGGAGGCGGAAGAGAAGAAGAAGAAGGAGGAAGAGGAGAAGGCGGCGCAAGCTGCGAAGGAGGCTGAGGAGAAGGCTGCCAAGGAGAAGAAGGAGGCAGAGGAGCGTGAGGCGGAGGAGAGGGCCAGAGCTGAGGAAGCTGCCGCTGCGGCGGCGGCTGCTCCTCCGCAGGAACCACAAGAAGGTGCTGAGAACGTGCAGCCGATGGAGGGTGTTGAGTCTGGCGAGGCTGGTGCGGCCGAGGGTGAAGGTGCACCTGAAGAAGATAGGCCGCGCGTGACGATTCCATTCCGCGATGGCACGCTTGATATTACAGAGTTGGGCATTGATCTCGATTACCTTGATGCGCTTCCAGAGGAGCTCAGAGAGGAAGTCATCACTGGGGCTATTGCCCAGCGCCGCTCGGATGCTGCCGCTACTGGCGCACCGCCATCGGAGATCGACCAGGAATTCCTCAACGCCCTACCGGATGAGATTCGCGCTGAGATCATCCAGCAAGAGAGACAGGATCGCCGCCGCCGCGAGCGCGACGAAGCCCGTCGTCAAGCCGCTGCAAATGGAGCTCCGGTTCCAGCGCCGCAAGAGATGGATGCCGCGAGCATTCTGGCAACTTTACCTGCGGACTTGAGAGCCCAGGTACTTGCGGAGCAGGATGAGGACGTGCTGGCTCAATTGCCTCCGGAGTATATTGCCCAAGCGCGCGCGTCTATGGGCGGCGGCCACCTCCCGCTCGGCCGTCTTCATCATGTTAATGCTGATGGAACGAGACCAGGTCGGCCAACAGTTGGTGAGGTCGTCAAGCCTGTTCGTCGCAGCATTGTTCAGATGCTCGACAAGCCCGGTGTTGCCACTTTACTCCGTCTCATGTTCATCTTCCAGCAGGACAGCCTGCGGAACACGCTATACCAGGTTCTCCAGAATATCTCCGAGAACCGCCACAACAGAGGCGAGGTCATTAGCACGATTCTGCATATTCTGCAGGATGGTAGTGCGGATATGACGGCTGTTGAGAGGAGCTTTGCGCATCTGTCTGTGAGAGCTAAGCAACCTAAAGAGAAGGACCCGAAGACGCCTTTGTCTCTTAGCAGGAAGAACACTGGGACGGGTTTGGCTGCTCTGACAACTGTGCCCAACACGGATATCTCGCCACTGATGGTCGTTCAGCAGTGTCTTGGAGCGCTCATCTACCTCTGCAAGGTCAACCTCCATGTGCCGTCCTTTTTCTTGACGGAACATGAATCTGCAGTCAGTGGCCTCAAGCGCAACGCCAGCCGAAAGGGTAAGGGCAAGGACACCAAGGCGCTGAAGTTCCCGTTGAATTCGCTCCTGGTGTTGTTGGATCGTAAGTTGATTATGGAGAGTTCGCCTGTCATGGAGTCTCTCTCGGATCTACTGAGCCGTGTTACGGCACCACTCCAGACGTTTGAACGTAAGCAGAAGGAGGCTGAAGTGGCTGCTAAGAATGCGGCAGAGAAGCCTGCTGCGCCTGAAGGTGAGGCGGCGGCTGCTGAGCAACAGGGAGAGACAATGGAAACCGACCCTGCGGCACCAGCTGCTACGGAAGCTGCGCCAGCAGAGGCAGGTGCTTCAACTGCCGACGCTTCAAAGGCGGAGGGCGAGAAGGCTGACGACAAGACCAAGGAGCCTGAGAAGAAGAAAGTGCGACCATTCGTTCCACCTGTGGTTCCGGATGCCAACCTCAAGCTTGTGATCAACATTTTTGTTGCTCGCGAGTGTAGCGCAAAGACCTTCCGCGAGACCCTTTCGACGATCAAGAACCTCTCGTGCCTCCCCGGTGCGAAGGCTGTGTTCGGCAAGGAGCTCATCTGCAAAGCACAAGAGCTGGGTGAAGTGATTCTCCTTGACCTTGAAGAGCTTTTCCCGCAGATTCAGAAGGCTTCGAACAGCACTGAGCTTCAGGGCGTGGCACTTACCAAGTTCTCGCCTTCAGGATCAGATCAGAACAAGTTGCTCCGCGTCCTGACTGCTTTGGACCATCTCTTTGATCCGAAGAATGCCAGGAAGGATCCCGCAGTTGAATCCGAAGCCAGTAGCGAGACTGCCGATACCGAGAAGCAAGATCTCCTGGCCTCGCTTTACGAGAACTCTACCTTTGGCCCGATGTGGGAGAAGCTTAGCGCTTGCCTCAGCGCCATCAGACAACGCGATCACATGCTCAATGTGGCTACGATTTTGTTGCCACTGATCGAGTCCCTGATGGTGGTTTGCAAGAACACCACATTGAAGGACCAGCCTCTTCGCGGCAAGGATAACATGCTTACCAGCCCCGTTCCCGAGTCGCGCATGGAGAGCCTCTTCTTCACGTTTACGGAAGAGCACCGCAAGATTCTCAATGATCTTGTCCGCAACACGCCCAAGCTGATGAGCGGGACGTTCTCGCTCCTGGTTAAGAACCCCAAGGTACTTGAGTTTGACAACAAGCGCAACTACTTCAACAGGAGCATTCATAACCGCAATAACCCGACTCGCCAGTCGTACCCGTCGCTGCAGCTTTCAGTTCGTCGCGACCAGGTTTTCCACGACTCTTTCAAGTCTCTGTATTTCAAGAGCGGGGATGAGATGAAGTTTGGCAAGCTGAGCATTCGATTCCATGGCGAGGAGGGAGTGGATGCTGGTGGTGTTACGCGCGAGTGGTTCCAGGTGCTATCGAGACAGATGTTCGACCCTGGATATGCTCTGTTTATTCCCGTGTCTTCGGACAGGACTACCTTCCACCCCAACTTGACGAGTAGCATCAACCCAGAGCATCTTATGTTCTTCAAGTTCATTGGTCGCGTCATTGGAAAGGCCCTTTACGAAGGCCGCGTCCTGGACTGCCACTTCAGTCGTGCGGTCTACAAGAGAATCCTGGGCAAGGCAGTGTCTGTTAAGGATATGGAGTCGCTTGATCCAGAGTACTACAAGTCTGTTGTCTGGATGCTGGAGAACGATATCACCGATATCATCAGCGAGACCTTCTCCGTCGACAATGACAAGTTTGGTGTTGTTGAGACTGTGGATCTTATCGAGAACGGTCGCAACGTCGCCGTTACGGAGGAGAACAAGCATGAGTATGTCCGCTTGATGGTGGAGTTCAAGCTCACTGGATCGGTTCAGGAGCAGTTGGACAATTTCCTCAAGGGCTTCCACGAGATCATCCCCGCTGAGCTGGTAGCAATCTTCAACGAGCAAGAACTCGAGTTACTCATCTCGGGACTCCCAGAGATCGATGTCGACGACTGGAAGGGAACCACCGAGTACCACAACTACACTGCCGCGTCGCCGCAGATCCAATGGTTCTGGCGCGCCATCCGCTCGTTCGACAAGGAAGAGCGAGCCAAGATGCTGCAGTTCGTTACCGGCACGTCCAAGGTTCCTCTGAATGGCTTCAAGGAGCTGGAAGGCATGAACGGGTTTAGCAGGTTCAACATCCATCGCGATTATGGAAACAAGGATCGCCTGCCAACTTCGCATACTTGCTTTAACCGTAAGTTTTACTACCCCTCAGTCACTGATCCTACCTATGTATAGATGCTAACACATGATACAGAGCTTGATCTCCCAGAGTACGAGAGCTACGAGATGCTCCGCCAACAGGTCCTCACGGCCATCACGACGGGAAGCGAGTACTTTGGTTTTGCATAAGGAAAAGAAAAGAAAAGAAGAATCAGACTGTTATTTTTCGCTCGTCAACAAACACCGGAGAAAGGAGAGATCACATTTTTTAATTTTTTAATCTGGCATGAGAACCTGGTTCGTTTTTATTTTTGAACTCGACGCATTTACAAAGGCGCAAAGAAATGCACTGTTGTTTGTTTTTTGCTTTTCTTCGTTGGGAATGGGGGAATGGGATGGGAGGGATCCGGGCGCGCGCGTTGTGATACGAATATAGCGAGGAGTGGAAATGGATGGGAGGGAAAGGGTTAGTTAGGTACATTTATGAAACTGCGGCTTTTCTCATTTCTTCAATGGGATGGGGGGAGCTCGGCGGAGGTTTGGTCGCTTGGATGCGGAGCGTTGGGCCCTTTGATGGTGGGTGATGGGGTGATGGGTGGTGAGAAGTGGAGATCTTACTGCTCGGAACCCTTGTTGCTTGATTGATATAGGGACCGCGTGCGCGGGACTGGACTGAGGATGTCGGATTGTACAGTAGATAGATAGACTGCTTAGATCGGAAAAGATTTGAGCGTATGTTTTTGGAGTTTTGATGCTTGTGATGTGATGTGGATTGGGAGTGATAATTTTTGAAGATGGTCTACCGCCATGTATACAAGCCACATTAGGAGCACCAGAATCGGAAATACTCCCTTGTTTCACTCTGTGATCGAGTAGGAACAGGTGTGTGAAATAACTACCACCATAATCGAGCCTTTGTAGCCCATATGTTCGAAACCCCACCTCTGAACTACACCACAGTGACAGTGATGATGTTACTGTTCGTGTGTACGGGTAACAATACACTAGTCGATAGTAGGGCTTATTAACCACAATACGCTTCCTCAATTATTAAAAAATGGGGTTGTAACTCAGTGGTAGAGTGTTCGCTTTGCATTACCTAATCCTCGGATTAACATGATACTTATATGCGAAAAGCCCAGGGTTCGATCCCCTGCCACTCCAGTAAATTATCTTTTTTGGTTTTATTTTTGTTGGCACTTTTGGTGACGGGAGATTGTGGGATATGTTCCACGGCCTGGGATAGCTGGTTTTTTGTGATACTTGGTTTGGGGGTTGGTGTCAACGAAGCAAGGTGGAGGGAATTGGTGATGCGATTGCGCTTCATTTTAACAATATATTTTTTCGTTTTCATCAACCGTGATGACTTCCCGTCAACTCCATAATAATATGTTAGGTAGAATGGTATTATATTATATTGAGTATTATTTCCGTTAGTGTTTTTCCCTGATGTGTCCGATAGAACAACCACCCCACAACCCCCCAAAGGTGATGGAATGCCGTCTCCAGCCATCCCTTACTTACCTTGTCTTCACCTTTAAAATGGTATATGTATGGCAAAAAATATCCCGCCACCCCGAGCACCATACCGTTTGCAATACGCTCCAAGTCCCCTCTAATGATCTGGGTCCCAGTTCGGCCTCTCGCACGGCGAGTTGCGATCAATCCATCCCTGTATCCTCTCGACCAACCACCCAGACTGGTATCTGATTTCCTCACCTCCACCCTCCGCCTTAGCCGGATACCTCGGTTTCCCCAGCCTAAACGACGAATCGAGCCTACACGAGCCCCTCGAGTACATGAACTGGAAGCAGGTAGGGTCTTTCTCGCAGGCTTTGCGGCAGTGGTTATACGACTTGGTGGGGTCGTGGATGAAGAAGTTGTGCACGAAGTTGGGGGCCTTGAGGGGTTCGGAGCGGTTCTGCTCAAAGCCAGACTGGTTGTCCCAGTCGTCGCGGCGGGGGGTGGTCATGAGTGAGGCAATCATGGTGTAGTAGAGTTCTTCCATCAGGAGAGGTTTCTAACACCTGTTAGATTACTGATATGTGCATGAAAGAGACAAGTATGGATGGACGCACTTTGATCGAGTTTCTATGATTCTCAAAGTCCCACATATCCTGGACCTCCTCACTTCCCATATGATGCATAGTCGCAACGGGCGTGCACCACAACTCAGGCCCAAAGTTAAATGTCTTGGGGCTTAATCCATTAATCACCGGCCGCACATTTTGCACCCTCTGGCCCTTCTTGAACAGCGTTCTGGCCAACTCTTGGTCGCCACAGCACGCCGTCGTGGCGTTCTTGTCAAACTCCTTCGCCAATGACTTGCGGTCGTCTCCCACAAGTAGCTGCATCGCCGGCTTGCTGAGCAGATACCCGCTGCCACCGTGCGCGAATGGGGGCCTCCCAACGTCAACCTGGCTGCCCAAATAGAGCTGTTTGGTCACATCGAGGGTGTCAAGCCAGAGGAACAAGTTCGTCCAGCTGACATAGGTATCCGCATCGACATATAGATACCAATCGCGTTCCGGCGCCAAATCCCACGCCTTCTGCGCCGTGTATAAATTCTTATATTTATCCAGCCGCCACGCAGCCTGACTCTTCCACTCATCGCGTATCGACCCCATGTCCTGACCCAGCTTCCGCAGCTCCCTCTGGTTATTGTATAGGTCGAAGTCTGGGTTCTCGGCCGTGGCAGCTGCTGTTGCTGAGTCGAGGGAGTCGTGTATGGTGAAGCTGCCAATGGTCCCCGCCATGTCGCTGAAGAAGAGGAGGTTTTCGGGGGGCACGCAGGAGAGATATGTGAGAAGCAGCGTCGGCAGCTTTGAGAACGCTTCTGTAGCCCCAGTCTTCACTACAATCACCAAGCTCGCGTCTTGAGGATAATTGGCACATCGTGCGCCGGGTCTCCACCCCGCACTCGTGGCTGAGAAGTTTGGTGTCGCGTCGCTGTTGCGCTGCTGCGCCAATATCTGCGGTAAAGGGATGCCTCCCTGGCAGTTTCTCAGCCGTGTTGGCCTGCGAAGCTTCGCAATGAGGCCCAGGCATATGAGCGCCATCAACAAAACCATCAGTCGATGTCGGTTGTGGAATCTTGATAACCCATAGCGCTTCATGATGGGCGCGGCGCCCAGCTTCATACTTCGAGTTCCGCTCTATACGGAATAGCTGAGCACTGGGCCCATGAAGCTTGAAAGCGCTTAAAGCAGCAATATGTCTTATAACAGATGAGAAGTAGTGACGACAGGAAAGAAAAAACACACGAAAGGAGAGCGGCGATGATGAGGGGCAATGTAAGCTGCGTAACTAGACATCGAATAGATGAAAGTCACCCCGAGGGATCCAGCCTGGCAAGGCTCCAGATCGATCGCTCTATACGGAGCAATGACAGCCATACGAGAATAATGGTTCTCCGAGGCACACATCACACCGGGCGCAGGGGCCCCAGTCTATGCTTCCAATGTGCCAGCCAATGCGGCGTAGTATTTATCACTTGTTGTTGCCGAAGAGTAGCTCCCCGCATAATCTCATTACGAGAACATGCATACGACCAACAAGGAGCATAACAGGAAAGGCTTTCATGGTATAAAAACGTAGCTATTATATGTCAATCCATCTATCAATCGCTGGCGAAGAATATAGCGTACCTAATCAGATTTTATCCAGCGATTTACAGATCGAAGATACGAGGGGACATGAGGTCGTACGTAAGCTTAGGATCGACCCCCTGTCAACATTTTCGGGGTCCAAATAGCGGGTCAGACTAGGCCCTATGGCATGGATCAGTGATGGCGCTGCCCATCACCGATCTTAGTGTCAGGTCCTGAATTGCGTGTCGGCCGTAAACGACAATTAGTAAACATTGAGGCCATAAAGGGAAACTGGTCTATCGCGCATTGAGATGGCGCCGATATGCCGGAGAAAGTAAATTTTGAGCCCACAAAAGCTTCAGAGCACCGAAGCTGCAGCAGGGAGAAGCTATGTCCGTCTGCCTACCCCGTATCACCAGGGTAAGAGGTACTTACTGTGTGGAGTAGCTTCGTGGACGCGTTGCCCCCTATGGAGCCCGAGCGTGTTTTGTAAATCCCGGAAGTCTGAGCCACAAATGTTCGCCGATATTTAGACTTTGGACCAAGCAACACAAAAAACTTGTGAAACTTATGGAACTGAGGCTATGTAAAATGTAGTTGCGAGCGTTTCTTACCTTGGTAAAGAAGACACGAACCTGAAGCACAGATATGGTTAGAGCTTGCAACGGTTTATTTGAGCACGCTGAGTGTCAATGATACGCAGCCAAGCGGGGCACACGAAGAATTTCATTTAGTCATTCTCGGTTTATCAATGTAGCTCTCCTCCCACCAGCCAAATGCAAGTTGTCAATCTGATCTTTTAACGCCATTTGCCCATACGCCACAATTCCTGCTTTGGCATGTGAAACCGTCCGAGAGTGCCCAAGCATTGATACTGTCCTGCCATAACCATATCGCCGTTTTCATAAAGGATTAATCGAATAACCTCACCGTTATTGAATAATCTCACCCTCTCAGCGAATAACCTCACCCTCCTTATCTATACCCTCAAGCCCCTCTAAGATATCGCTGCCACCAAGTAACCCCTCCCCGCCAGCTGTTGCTTTTTGACCTGCACTCCAAACCTCGTGAAACTTAACGCTCTCATCGCTCGCGGCAACGACAATGCAGCCCTCTTGCGCGGTGCGAGTAAGGGTGCTTCCACCCTCACTGGCATTGTGCGTATCATTGGGTCCTCCTGGATAAGGAATCGCATAGAGGGCTCTATGCTCGCCCTCCCACGGAATTGCAGCCACCTGCTTACATTCTGGCCACGAAAAAACCGCGATTCGATACGGATGCTCTGGCTGTGCGTATCCAAATGTGGCACATATCTCGCGCCGTGTTGTTGACCATATGAGCGAGGTAACCTGCGCCGCAACACTGATAGTTGCCAAGCACGCACCAGAGACGGCATGGAAGAAATGGATACACTTGTCGTTACTTCCTCCACCAGTTGCGATGAGGCCATCTCTCCATGGACAAAATGAAATGGCTTTGACAGCTGCGCCATGAATCCACCGGTGCTTTTCGGCCCCCATCAGGATACTCTTAATACGGTTGTTGCCAGGAATAGAAATTGTGCGTTGAGTGTTATCAAGGCCAGTAACAACTTCGTCTATCTGTGGACCACCCTCCTGGGGTATCGAGAGTTTGTAAGCTTCGAAGAGACAGCATAGGTTGTCATTGCCTCCTGTAGCAAGCAATGATCCGTCATGCGACCATGCCAGACCGCATATCTGCTGAGTGTGAACCGAAATACGGGCAAGCAGTGTCATGACTCCCGTCCACCCATTACGATCGACTTCCCAGGCGTCTGGCCACTCGACAGCATAGTAGTAGACGTTTCCGACTTCGTCCCCAACAACGAGATCTTCGGTCTTGACTAGCTGGCCTGGCGTATGGGGGCTTCGAGAAGGCCTCAATGTTACCGTGGGTCGCCATGTGAGACAGGCAATGGGACACGGTTGTTGAACCTCAAAGCGTGGCAATGCGCGGTCGTAAAGAGACATAAGGTTCAGGGTTCCATCCGATCTCCCGTACGCAAGGATACACTTGCAACCTTGCGTGGATGAAAATGCAATGGAAGTTAACCAAGTGCCGTTATTATTTCCGGAATTGAGCAAATGGACGCCTTGCATTTCGGACCATGCGTAAAGCAGGGAACCAAGTCCAACTGCTAGGGTATGGGATGTATGTGAGTAAGCTAGGACGGAGCAGTAAAAGTCATCGCGTAGGTTGGGCGCGTCCAGAACTGTGCCTGGCGTTAGTAATAACCATGTGTAATGTGGCAGTTACTTATTTAAAAGGAGCTGTAGGCAATGTCCGGGGCTCAGCTGCTTTCTTGACCTCTGTACTACGTTAGATAAAATCAGTGTATAGCAGTGGAGGTCCGTACTGCTCTGTGGGCCACTGGCAACCCATTCTGTGCCTCTCCAGGTGGTTTTTGTTCCAATTTCACTATGGCCTCGCCTCTGTGGATCTGCCCTGGGTGGTGAGATAGAATGGTCAACGAAATCATGTATTCTCTGCGCCCTATCAAGGTCCAATGCTTTCGCTAAACGGCCCTCGTGCTTCTCCCTGTCTTCTTCCTCCTTTGATACAGCACTCGAAAACGATGTCGTATAGAGGGGGGCGTTTGTACCAGAGCCCGTAAATCCACCACGACCATCTGAGACCCCGACGCTGAGCGGTGCTAAGCCACCAACTGCCCAAATGGAGCCAAGGCTGACCTATTAATTGTCAGTATAGCTCCACTATATTGAGGTTGGCGATGCAGCACGCACTTGACGTTCGCTATTGCTGGCAGTTGAATCTCGTCGAAACATGAGAGTGCTAGGCTCTAAATGAATTAGTGGTGATTTCATAGTGGGGTCAAGAGTCTTGCCTCCAGGGCGAGCAGGTGTAGGACTCCCTCTGTTCATTGCAGCAACAGGAGGATTTGGAGTTGTGAAATTCCGGCGGGGGCTGAAAGCATCTAAACTGGCACTGTCATCTCTAACAAGTTTTTCAGAAGGGGAAAGTTGCTGTGGATCTTTGTTGACTTTGAATTTCTGCACAGAAGAATCTTGACAGCCAACCGAAGCCAAGAAGCGGTCAGGGGATCTCAAAGAACCAGAGGAACGCTTTCCATTCGGTCCGCCAGAGAATAATTTCAAGGATGGTCTGGAATGTAGTTGTGACGTGCCATTCTTTGAGTTAAGTCTTGGCATGGTGCATATACCCAAAGGCCATCGCCGACTGCTTAGTCTCCTGAGGAATACTTCGTGCTCGTCGTCGTTTGCCTCCGTTGCGTCCTCAAAGTTGCTGGCAACTGGCTGTATCGGTGCTTCAGCCGTGGAAACATCAACTTGTTCAGCTACTATCGGGAGAGAATCTTCGGTAACAACGACTTCAAGCTGATCTGTGGGTGCTGTGGCCGAAGCTTCGACATCGAGGGCTGTAGGTTCTTCGTCTGCGGATTGAGGCTGGGCTTCTGCGTTAAAGACAGACAGTTGCTCAGCCGCCCATAAACCTGCTCCTTCTATGGAGTCATTGTCATCTATGCGGCTGGTGCATGAATCATATCCCGAATCTTCAAACGCTAAGAAATCAAGATGAGAGGTTTCGGTGAGCTGAGGGACTTGCATCGCTGAACAACGAATCCAGACCGTGCGAGGTTAATGAAAAATAAAATAAAATGAAGAAAGCCGCTGAGAATGAATTGAATGCAGTACAAAATACCATAAATGAGCGAACGATTGACTGGGAAAAAGAATGATTGAAAAGGCCCAGGGATCAGATATGTCTGCAAACGAGCCCTGGGAAGCACAGTGAAAGAGCACACCAGCTGGTGTGGTGGTGGAAGGTCCTCATGGACCAAATGACCGTTTGGAAGTCAATTGTTAAAGCAGTTACCGTTAGAGATAGTGATTGTTAGTAGAGTATACTTGTAACCTGGAATAGTACGAAAGGCTCGAGGTGGAAAGGAGCAGAGAGGCGGCGACGAGCGGGATAGCTGTGGCCCACCGAGGGGTAACGTAAACAACATCGCTTATCGGGGTCGCAATCGCGACTGCCTGCTCTGTTATCCAAGCTCAAGCTGAGCTTCCTGCCGAACAAACACAGCACTGTCAAACTGATACATACGGAAAATGACAAGTGTATGAAATACTTGTACCCTCGTTACTTGTCCTGTGGCTGATCGGAATACAGCACGGCGTCCCTAGAATTGCAGCGGCAACAGTCCGGACGGAGCAACAACGTCAGGACGAGATAGTCAAGATCGAAAAGTACCAGGCCCTAGTTGACTTGATTGAGACGAAGGTATATTGCATTCCCCAAGTCTATACGCTCAATACTGACAGTAGCAGATACAAGAACACCAGTACACACCAGAAGTGCTCACCTTGACCTCGAAACTGCTCACAAAGAACCCCGAATACTACACAATATGGAACGTCCGCAGACGCTTGCTAATCTCTGGACTCTTTTCCAAATCGCCGGATGGGCCATCGCCCTCGACTCAGCCGCCCTCTACTTCACAAGCCAAAACTACGAATTCGCCCTCCGAAAAGTCGCCCTCTTCTACCTCCACTTCCAACGCGGCCTCCAGCGAGACCCTGCGGTCCCCGCCGCACCAGAATCCTGGGAACGGTGGTACAACTCTTGACCTTATCAAGGATGACTTATCTTTCCTGGTGCCGTTGCTGAAGCAATGGCCGAAATGCTACTGGATATGGAACCATAGGATATGGCTGCTCCAACAAGCTACATTAAGATTAGATGTGCCGGTTGCGCGGAGGTTATGGGAAGAAGAGCTGGGCCTCTGCAACTACATGCTGGTACGAGATAGCCGGAATTTTCATGGCTGGGGATACCGCCGAATGGTCGTGCAGAAGCTGGAGAGCCCAGCATTGAACGGGAAGAGTTTAGTGGAAGAGGAGTTTGCTTATACCACCAAGATGGTGAATACCAATCTGTCCAACTTTTCGGCATGGCACAACCGAAGTCAGCTTATTCCACGGTTACTCGATGAGCGGGATGCAAGCGATGAAGCACGCAAGGCGTTTCTGGATGAAGGTATGTTGGACACAACCAAGTACTTAGTCACCGCTGACATGTTACAGAATTTGATACGATGCGCAATGCTCTCTGGACCGATGCTAGTGACCAATCCCTCTGGTTCTACCATCAATTCCTCATGGTGACCCTGCTGGACCATTCAGTATCCATCTTACCAAAGTTCACCACCGAGCAACGTATCGACTACGCTAACACGCAAATTGATGATTTAAAGGAAATGCTGGATGGTGCTGAGGACTGTAAGTGGATTTATAACGGGTTATATGAATATACACTGGCCATATGTCGTACATGTGAACGCCAACCAACAGCAGATGAGTTGAAAGATTTGAAGTCATGGCTGAGTGAGCTGAAGAAACTGGACCCGGTGAGGATGGGGAGATGGGAAGAGCAGGAGAGATCTCTGCCCCATTAAATATACCCAATATTATAAAATAATTCAAGTAATTGAAGGGTAGATTGACATATTATGCTTTCTACGGCGCTGCTATCAAACCCATCAGTCTATTCCACGGGACATATTCCAATGACACCCCAGACATTCCATCCTTGGCCACTCCATCACCGGCGCCATGTGGCTATCTGCGGGCGTGCGAACTTCTTGTCGCACGAAAATGGGGCACATATTGCCACCTTAACCTGGGCTGTGCGCGGGTTATATAGTTGAGCCAATCCGTTTGTTCCCAAATGTTGCCAGGGCCTTCTTTGACGAACACGGCCTTCCTCTGCTTTCCATTATTCGGCGTAGTATTCCTCAGCAAGAATGTCTTTCAAGCATCAACATCAATCTCAACAACAACAGTTCCCACTGGTTCCGGCCGGCTCGAGAAGATGATCTTGTGCTTCACAATCTCCACAATCTCCAGCTCCTCATCACCTGATCCATCCTTCGCAGCGCCCTCGGTTTCAGATGGTGCCCGCTTCCGAATAATAGCAATAGCCTTTGGCAATCCCTTGACCTCCCCCGTGAGTCGTTGATGCATGCCTACATAGAGATAGACGCGTTTCTGCCATGCCCCACCACCTGGTGTTCCTGGCTCGTAGTCCGGGAAGACAAGACGCCCAATTGGAGTCTCGTACGTCCCTGGCTGGACCGACTCGTCGTCTTCATCTTTTTGCGGAGGAGCAGGCGTGTTGATTGTCCCTTGCATCTCCAGCAGAGCAAGCCCGGATGGTGTCTGAAGTAGCTGGGGCAGTGGGTTCTCTGAGGGCTGCTCGATGGCTCTCGGCGACGGGTAGAGGGCTGCTTTTGTGGCCATTCTTGCGGATTTTTGAGTTTATCTGTTTCCCTTTGCAAACCGAATCATATCATTATATTATTTCAAGAAAGCACAGGGTGAACACGTGCTATGACTTTGTGGATCTGGTTATAATTCCCCTACCTCTCTTGATATAGGTGGACGCGATGAGACGCGTTAAGCGACCCAAGCGCGTAGAGTGAGTTAACCGATTTGAAATCACTCTAATAGGCAAGCCAGTTTCGATTTATAAAAAAAAATTACCCAGAATTACTCAAAGCATGGTGGCCCCTCTAAGATAGGAGACTCGTAACTCATTTCTAGCTGTGTATGCCTACTGGAACTATTCTCATGGTTTCAACGCAAATACCCAAAATGGAAAGAGCTACCCACCATATTGCTTAGTCATCATTTTACAGCCCTTACCGAATCAAGCACTAGCCCACAACAGTAGCTCGGAAATTTGGCTCGCTTATTCCCTCGACTAGCGTAGAATGCGAGCACACACACGAATTTCGCAAAATTGATTCCATTCTTGTTTGATCCCGATCGCGACCTCAACAACCACCACCGGCCTTTCGACAAACTCTTTAGCCGGCCATGAAGCTTAACATCTCATACGTATGCGCAAATGCTATTCTGATTAAACGGGCGATATACTGACGTTGCGATAGCCTGCCAATGGCAGCCAGAAGATGGTCGAGATCGACGACGAGCGCAGACTCCGTGTCTTCATGGAGAAGTACGATAATTCGAATCTTGTGAGAACGAACGAATCTAACATGTTGCAGGCGTATGGGCGCTGAGGTTCCCGGAGACTCCGTCGGAGATGAGTTCAAGGGCTACATCTTCAAGATCACCGGAGGCAACGACAAGCAGGGTTTCCCCATGAAGCAGGGTGTCATGCACCCAACCCGTGTCCGCCTTCTCCTCTCTGACGGACACTCTTGCTACCGCCCCCGCCGCACCGGTGAGCGCAAGCGCAAGTCTGTCCGCGGTTGCATCGTCGCCATGGACCTGTCCGTCCTGGCTCTGTCCATCGTCAAGCAGGGAGAGAACGACATCCCCGGCGTCACCGACACCGTCCACCCCAAGCGTCTCGGCCCCAAGCGCGCCACCAAGATCCGCAAGTTCTTCGGTCTCACCAAGGATGATGATGTACGTTTGTCCATCTTCGTCGCCTGTCCGTGCAAGCGGTACAGAGTGTGAGCAGAACCCTAGGCTAACGGAATTTTCAACTATAGGTCCGCAAGTTCGTCATTCGCCGCGAGGTCCAGCCAAAGGGCGAGGGCAAGAAGCCATACACCAAGGCACCAAAGATCCAGCGCCTGGTTACCCCCCAGCGCCTCCAGCACAAGCGCCACCGCATTGCGCTCAAGCGCCGCAACTCCGAGAGGACCAAGGATGCTGCTGTGAGTTGTTCCAAGATCCATACTTTGCACGAACGCTGTACTGATGATATATGATAGTCCGAGTACGCTGCCCTCCTCGCCAAGCGCGTCCACGACGCCAAGGCCGAGAAGGCCGATCTCCGCAAGCGCCGCGCTTCGTCTATGCACAAGGCTTAGATTATGAATGGCTGGGAGAAGGGATGGAATGGGCGGGAATGAGCTATTTGAAAGAAGTCCCATGTATACATGAGTCGCCGAGGGCCACTGTGTACCGAGGATACTGGCATGTAGGGTCTAGATATTCATGGCAAACATTTCAGCAAAAGGCGTCTTATTCGATGATATCAGTCTGGCTTCTTGGCGTGAGAGAAAAAAATGAGCATTGGCATGTTAAATATTAAATTATGATCCCTCTGTTTACCCATATGGACGTGATTTCGTGATTAACAGACAGATTCTTCTCCTTTGAGGCGGTAAGGGAGGGTTAAAGTTCTGCCATGAAAGATTTCTTTCGGTTGCTGGATGTCATGTGGAATATGCTACCTTCGCAATTCATTGATGCACCAGTTGCCCTTTATCCATTCCAACAATTGCATCAATGATTCCAATGTATAAATTTGTGCCTGCGTCTGTTGTTCGGTCCCTGATTATGTGTAACGTGACTAAAAAACAGCTGCCAAAATTCTTTGGTGCGTCCATGTGCAGTCTCAGAGCTTATCGCCTCGGCGGATCAAATTCCGCGCTAAATTTTGTCTTGAGCAACTTTTGTCCCGCAAGTTCAGCTTCAAACTTCTGGAACATTTTACCCCACACCGTAGCCTGCAATCTGGGCTTCTCCTCCACGCCACTTCACAGAGTTGCATATCCTCTCACTTGATATATACTCTTGAAGAATTGAGCTCTTGGATAATCCCCGCTGCTGTACCTACAACCCGGGCAGTTTCCAACCCCACGTCACGGCTCTCCCCGATACTCGGACGAATTCTCCTCAACACAACTATACAACATGGCGACGAATTCTATTAAGCTGTTGACTGGCAACAGCCACCCTCAGCTTGCCCGCTTGGTTGCCGACCGGTAAGGCACACCAGCGCCCACACCTGGTGACCATGGAACGGCACGTTGCTGACCGCGCATAGCCTCGGTATTGAGCTTGCGAAGACTATGAGCCTGAACTACTCGAACCAAGAGACGTCAGTCACAGTCGGAGAGTCTGTTCGTGATGAAGATGGTACGAATCTATTTTACTCCTGTGGCTTCGTTCCTAAGCTGGACGTACTCTAACACTCCAAAAGTTTTCATCCTCCAGTCCACCGCCCCAGGTGATATCAACGACGGACTCATGGAGCTCCTCATCATGATTAACGCATGCAAGACCGCTTCTGCCCGCCGCATCACCGCCGTCATCCCCAACTTCCCCTACGCGCGCCAAGATAAGAAGGACAAGTCCCGTGCGCCCATCTCCGCTAAGCTCATCGCCAACATGCTCCAGACCGCTGGTTGCAACCACGTCATCACGATGGACCTACACGCTTCCCAGATCCAGGGCTTCTTCAATGTCCCTGTCGACAACCTATATGCCGAGCCCAGCACGCTGAGGTGGATCAGGGAGAACCTCGATGTCAAGAACTGTGTTGTCGTCAGTCCCGATGCTGGTGGCGCAAAGAGGGCGACGAGCATTGCCGACAGGCTGGATCTTGGATTCGCTCTGATCCACAAGGAGCGCGCAAGGCCCAACGAGGTTTCCCGCATGGTTCTTGTCGGTGACGTATCTGGCAAGACTGCCATTTTGGTGGACGACATGGCGGATACTTGCGGCACCTTGGCCAAGGCAGCCGAGACGGTTATGGCTCACGGCGCGAAGGAGGTTGTTGCCATTGTCACCCACGGTATCTTGTCCGGAAAGGCTATTGAGATCATCAACAAGTCCAAGCTGAGCAGTGTTGTGACCACCAACACAGTGCCCATGCAAGGCAAGGAGGAGTCCTGCGCGAAGCTGCAGACTATCGACATCAGCCCCACGTTGGCTGAGGCCATCCGCAGGACTCACAACGGAGAAAGTGTCTCGTTCCTGTTCACGCACGCGCCCACGGATTAAGCGTTGAATTTTGGTATGGAAAGCCAGCGTTCTAGTTTTGAGGTGGATTTTGGAGGCTACTTTTTAAAGTAATATAACAGAGGGAACGTTTTATTTTGGGAGGGGGTGTTTTGATGAATTTCAGGCGCTTGTTGGTGTAAGGTTGCAGGGGATATTTCAAAGTTCTGGTAGGCATCTGTACAGTGCAAATGTGCCATTTTGGATCTTTCAAAAGTGAAGGGGAGTTTAAACCCCGATTGAGGCGTGGTAACCCCATGGATAAGTTCTTGGAACTCCGAGCATTATAAGAACTGACACTGAATAATAATTTTGATGCTGTTCGTACCTCACTATATGTCATCCCTAGCGTTATGTTGAAATGCATGTGATTCGTATTTCGCTGGAACAAATTGATATATATACAGCATCTATGCAGCATTTTCACTCATGATTATACAAAAAACACGCCGAAAATGGCCCTTCCGTGATAATACAGCTCGACGTATCCCCAAATGCAATGGCATGCGATTAAAAGTCCGTCACCCGCCCATTGTAACTCCAGTCCGCCTCTCCTCCCCACTTCAAAGGATCATTCTTCGGTCCTCCCACCTCCCCCGTCTTCGGATTTACTTCTCCCTCAAATTCCGGCTCCGCTCCCCTGCGAACATCAGGATGCAGCTCCTCCCCCTTGCCCGTAGCTTCTATCCTAGCCGCAAGGGCCTCCGATGACTCCTCCGTTGCGGGACTCTGGTTGACCTGGGGCTTCGACGCCGGGGACTGATTTATTTGTGGTGTCGCACGTGGTGTAGAGAAAGCACCAGTAGAAGCCTTCTGTAGCCTTTCGAACTCCTCTTGCTCCTTGGGTGGGAGCCGGGGTGGGGAGGGCCCAGTTGCGAAGGCGGGTCGAACGGAGGATGTCGAAAAGAGACGGCGGCAGGGCGCCGCATTGAGGCGGAAGAGGAAACGAGGCATGGTTGTATGACTGTATCGAAGCTGCTTACTTGTTGGTATATGTAAGGCTTGCTGATACCCGTTCAGAAAGTTTTTGGTGATTTATTTGGTAATGCGTGTGTTCTGGGTAGTTATGTCGGGGGGCAAGGCTGAACCCGGGCCGGGCGTTAGGCTATTGAAATATTCTGCCCGGGCGGTGAAGCGTATTTTGTGGTCGATAGTGGGATGGAGGGGCGACTTCGGATATTTCGTACATGGACTGGCTTGAGTCACAAACAAGAGAGGACACTTGCATATAAACCACACCGTTTCTCGATACCAGAGATTCTGACCTCAATCCCTTCCATACACTTCAATTGACTCATATAAATAATTGTCAGCGAAAATGGAGGGCCTTAAACAGACCTTTGCGCAATGCAAGAAGGAGGGGAGAGTGAGTCTCAATGAGCACAGACAGTGGGAGCGGTGAATTCATGCTGACATGATATATAGGCGGCGTTGGTTACATATTTCACAGCTGGATATCCTACTGTAGACCAATGTGTTGATATTATGCTTGGGCTGCAAGCCGGTGGAGCAGGTATGTTATGACTTCATTGTCTATCGAGTCATCAGTGCTAATATTACCTCTTCAGACATTATCGAGCTTGGAATTCCTTTC
Organism: Pseudogymnoascus sp. BL549; assembly: GCA_001630585.1. Taxonomy (NCBI): domain Eukaryota; kingdom Fungi; phylum Ascomycota; class Leotiomycetes; order Thelebolales; family Thelebolaceae; genus Pseudogymnoascus; species Pseudogymnoascus sp. BL549. The sequence goes on along the minus strand of LNAR01002081.1, from coordinate 10,524 downwards.
ACAGACCCCATTGCTGATGGGCCAACTATTCAAAAGTCGAATACGGTTCGTACAACCACATTAGACTCCTATTACATCGCTGACTGAGCTCCAGGTAGCGTTAAAAAACAAGGTTACGGTCAGCTTGGTGCTCCAACTGGTTCGTGATGCGAGAAAGAAGGGACTGACAGTCCCCGTACTGTTCATGGGATACTATAACCCTATCCTGAGCTACGGAGAGGAGAGACTACTGAAGGACTGCAAGGAGGCTGGCATCAACGGTTTTATTATTGTCGATCTGCCACCTGAGGAGGCCGTCACCTTCAGGAACTTCTGCGGCAAAGCAGGGTCAGTTTCTGTCCAAAGGAGTGATATTACAGCTACTAACAGAATAATAGACTTTCATACGTTCCTCTTATTGCCCCATCCACAACAGATGACCGCATGAAGCTTCTGTGCAGTCTTGCTACCTCATTCGTATATGTCGTCTCGAGAATGGGTGTCACTGGAGCTACGGGCACACTGAGCACTGGTATCCCTGAGCTCTTGGCACGCGTTAAGGAGTACTCTGGCGGCAAGCCAGCAGCCGTTGGATTTGGTGTCAGCACAAGGGACCACTTTGTCACTGTTGCCAAGATCGCCGACGGTGTCGTTATTGGAAGCCAGATCATCAACGAGCTTGGTGACGCACCAGCAGGACAGGGCGCCAAGACCGTCGAGAACTACTGTGCCACTGTTTCGGGAAGGAGACCAGCCCCAACTGATGGCAAGGCCCGCGAAATCGAAATCGTCGAGGCGGTTCACGGCGCGCAAGATACATCCGGAGACGCCGTCCAGGTTGACGCCGTCGTCCCACCCCGCCCCGAAGGCGAGGTTGGCCTCGCCGACCAAATCGTAGCACTAAACGCCAACGGTGCCGCGGACCCCAAGAACATCCCCTCCCGCTTCGGCGAATTTGGCGGCCAATACGTCCCCGAGTCGCTGATGGACTGCCTCTCCGAGCTCGAGCAATGCTGGAACGACGCCAAGAACGACCCCAAATTCTGGGAAGAGTACCGCTCGCACTACCCCTGGATCGGGCGCCCAGGGCACCTGCATCTCGCCGAGCGCCTTACCGAGCACGTCGGCGGCGCCAACATCTGGCTCAAGCGTGAGGATCTCAACCACACCGGTAGCCACAAGATCAACAACGCGCTCGGACAGATCCTGATCGCACGCCGTCTCGGTAAGACCGAGATCATCGCCGAGACTGGCGCTGGTCAGCACGGTGTTGCTACCGCGACCGTCTGCGCGAAGTTCAACATGAAGTGCACCATCTACATGGGCGCTGAGGACGTCCGTCGCCAGGCCCTCAACGTCTTCCGCATCAAGCTCCTCGGCGCTCGCGTTGTTGCCGTCGAGGCAGGCTCGCGCACACTCCGTGATGCCGTCAACGAGGCTATGCGCTCTTGGGTTGTCAACCTCGACACCACGCATTACATCCTTGGATCAGCTATCGGACCCCACCCCTTCCCCACCATCGTGCGTACCTTCCAGTCCGTCATCGGTGACGAGACAAAGAAGCAGCTGCAGGCTGCTCGCGGCAAGCTTCCCGACGCCGTCGTGGCCTGCGTCGGTGGTGGCTCCAACGCTACCGGCATGTTCTTCCCCTTTTCCAAGGATCCAACCGTTGAGCTCGTCGGCGTCGAGGCCGCAGGAGACGGTATCGACACAGCCCGCCACTCCGCAACACTCAGCGGAGGATCCAAGGGAGTCCTCCACGGCGTCCGAACCTACGTCCTCCAAGACGAGCACGGACAAATCCAAGACACGCACTCCGTGTCCGCCGGTCTGGACTACCCCGGCGTAGGCCCCGAGCTGAGCTCCTGGAAGGACAGCGACCGCGCGACGTTCCTGGCGGCGACGGATGCGCAGGCGTTTGAGGGGTTCAGGGACCTGTCGCAGTATGAGGGCATTATTCCGGCGCTGGAGACTGCGCATGCGGTTTGGGGTGCTGTGCAGGTGGCGAAGAGGCTGGGGAAGGGGAAGGATGTTGTGCTTTGTGTTAGTGGGAGGGGTGATAAGGATGTGCAGAGTGTGGCGGATGAATTGCCTACTTTGGGACCCAAGATTGGATGGGATTTGAGATTTTGAAGTGGTGGATATGAAATGAGAGGAGGGGTTTGAGCCTAGATCGGATAGATTTGGGGTTTTTGAGGAGCGAATATGAGGTGATGATGGAGATTATGGGTGATCTAGAAAAAAAAGTTTCGTATCACGCTGAATAAAAAGCAATTGGACTCATAAAATATATCATCATATCATTAAAGTACACTCTGATCTACCACTCCCTGCGCAGTAAATCTAATTCCCTACAACAAGCTATCATCCCCTCTATCACCGTGACCCTTCGCCTTGACCATCTCCGACCCCTCCTCAGGCCCCACAGTAGCCAAATACTTCTTGAAGTTATCGCTCATCTCCACCACCTTTTCGAAATGGTCCTGGCGGAGCTCAATCTCCAACAGCCCCGTGGTCTTCGTGACCTTTCGCTTCTGGTCTGCCTCGTACTCCGCGAGCGCGACGGCAGTCTGGAACGCGTTCCTGATCTCACGACCATTCCACTCGGTGTCGCGCAGCACGTCATCGCTGAGAATGTACTTCTTCGCCGCCGCTCTGACCGCGACCTCGTCGCCGCGCTCGCGCTCCAGCTTCGCAAAGAACTGCAGCCAGATGCGCTTGCGTCCCACGGCGTCAAGGGGCGGGTACCCGATGTAGACGTGGATGCGGCTGAAGAAGGCGGGATCGAAATGGCCAACGCGGTTGGTGGTCATGAAGAGGATACCGCGGTAGTACTCCATGGCGCGGAGGAAGACGGAGACGAGGCCGTTGCGGGTGAGTTCGTTAACCTCGCGGCGCTCGAGGTAGACGTCCGCCTCGTCGATGAGCATGACTGCACCCCAGATCTCGGCGAGCTTGAACCACTTAGAGAGGTTCTCCTCGACACGGAACTCGTCGGTGCCGATATCGCCGCAGGTGAGTGAGAGGAGGGGGCGCGAGGTGAACTCAGCGACGCACTCGGCGGTGAAGGTCTTACCGGCGCCGGGAGGGCCGTGGAGGAGGAAGATTTGACCTTCGCCCTTGTTGGGGATGGGGTCGGCGGCCCAGGTGGTCTCGTTCTTGGAGGGGTTGGTTTTCTTGGAGGTGGTGTACTTGTGGACGAGTGCCTTGATCATGCCGAGCTTCTCGTTAGGGAGGACGAGGTTCTCAATGGCCTCAGTCTTGATCTTGGGCTCGCGGCAGAAGTCGACGTCAAGGGCCTGCCACTTCTTGGACTTGAGGTCGAAGCCCATGATGCGACGTGGGCAAAGGAAGTAGCGGTGGCGCGAGACGACACCATCCTTGACGACCTCGAGGGAAGGGGTTTCTTGAGGATCGATGTTCTCATAGGTTCCCCACTTCGTGCTACCAGACGCGGCGCGGCGCTTCTCCATGCATTCGCTGCAGTTACAGTCGTAATGCATATCAGCCAAGATGCCTGAGTTGTCGTCATCCACACACAAACTTGGAGCCGGGTGAATGTCAGTCTCCTCCCAACCTGCGTATGTGTAGAACGATCCCTGATCGACGACGACTCGGCCCTCATGGAAACGCTTGGGGCGTTGTTTAGCCGCCATACTGTAACCCTTGTAATCCATCTGCCGGCCCATCAACATCTTGTAGAACTTCTCGCCACGTTCCTCTAGCTTCTTGCGAGGAGAAGTCTCGGGGTCGTTGTCGAGGTAAATTGCTGGGATGACCTTTAGAGACGTGATTTCGCGCTCGCCTTCGAATGGAATGATGATAACTTCATGCTGCCTGCGGCCCAAATGGCGCCCATCGAAGTCCATGTACCACATCATTATCTTCAGGGGACTGAGCTGTCCCATTTTCGTGGCCTTGTTGACGTCTGCGGTTGGGGTACATGACTGCACGACAAACCCGCCACGCTGGTCATCGAGGCTTGCGTAGACATCCATTCCTGGCTTGAACAGCATCCAAAGCATCTCAAAGGTCGCAACAGGAGTTGGGCGCTTGTAGCGCTCATCCTCCTCGAGGATCTTATCACCGAGGTTGTCCTCAAGATACTTCTGCAGGACGCCGATGTGGTGATAGGTCTCTGCATCGTCGCAAGCCTCCCGATACTCATCGATCTCCTTGCGGAAGTGGACGAGAATGCTGAATGGCTCTTTGATGGAGATTGTGTTTCCGAGGAGAGACTGGCCAGGATAGTAATCGACGATGGAGCGGAGAGCCTTGATAATCGGCTCCGAGTGGATGATGAGTTCCTTCTCCTCCATGGACTTCTCGTCAAAGTCGTCCATGTTCTTGGGAGTGTCCTCTTCTCTCTTCTTTCCGCCACGTCCATTCTTGTAGATTGTTGGGAACCAGACGGTCACGCTGTACAGGACCTCGAGGATGGGAATGCCTAGGTCACTGTATGCAGTCTTCTTCATCTTGTACGGAGCTGTGAGCTCCTTGGTCCCCTTAATCTCGCCGCCAAAGTCCTTGTACTGGACCTTGTAGAGGATCTCTGGGCACTGAGGGAGCTCCTCCTTGGTCTCATTGTCGCTGGAGGTGGCCGGTGTCGCCGATTCCTGCTCTGGCTTCACGACGACATACTTGGTACCCTCATCACCCTCAGCACCCTCCGAGTCCTTCTCCGAGACCCTCTTGGTAGCTTTTGTTATAGCCATAATTGCGGGAGCAAATTTATGAGAAGGGTGAAAATAGGTATGAGATGAGAAAGAAGTGGCGTTGGGACTTCAGAGCACAGCTCAAGACGTGGAAAAAGCAGAGGGATGGTTCACCAGGAGAGTGGTGAACGAGTATGAAGAAAGAAAGGAGGGAAAATGCGAGGGAGTCTGGAATTTATCCATTTTTGGGGGATGGTCGTTTGAGGTTGGGTTTGATTTCACGGCCTCTCCGCAGCTCAGCCCCAAGGCTGGCCAGCCAGGCAACCGTGGCCTGCATGAAGCTAATGCCTCTGGAATCCCTCACTAGCCGCCATCAAGCATTGAAACCAAGCAATCACAGGCTCTATGCGGTGAAAGAATGAGGAAACGATGCTACTCCCCGTTGATGTGACTGGAAGGCCCTGCATATATCGTGCCTGTCGCCTTGTCCGCAACATACCGTCAGCCAATGGACGTCGATAGTGGACGAGCGCCTTGCCTCCATCCCGCGTTGTGAGCTATGAAGCTGCGGCGGAGGAGTCAGAGCGGTCATCATTTTGCGGGGCTATGACAGGCCATGAGTGGAGAGAGCTGTAGGTTGTTGCTGCCCTGTGGAGCTGTAAGCTTATTCTAGTCTCTATCCCCACAACACCGCAACAGGCAGTTATCACCACGTGCAACGCCACGTGCTGGCCGATAAGAGATTCCAAATACTCCAAACACTAGAACGGGTCCAGACTCGTATTGCGGTTATCGCGATTATACTTGTATGGAGCTATATGGACAAGAAGCTCAACAATTACAATTATTATTGATGTTACTCAGCGAATACAGTCCTGTTCTTCATTTATAACCTCCGCTAACCTCCGAAACCATGTTGCGACGGTCCAGGCCTGATCTACAGCCGGCCAGCTTTGTAAGAAGTTGTGGTGGAGGGACGAGCCGCGGTCCAACGTCTCGCTTGCCATCTTTATATAAATGCCGAGGGGCCCGCATGAGGGGTTACAACTCCCGCCACCAAGCATCTTTATTTACTACCGGCTACCACACTAGAACCGCGCATACGTCAACTACATCAGCTACTACATCTTTATATTCTAGATATACCCAATCGCATACCTACACTCAGAAAAGAGACATATCAAATATGGCGTCAGCTACCTCCGTCTTCGACTTCAAGCCGCTCAACAGTAAGTCGCATCCATTCACATGTCTAGTTTGCGCCAGCTACACCATTGATCCCCCGTGGTATCGCAACGGCATTACCTCTCCGTCGCACAGCTCCTACGCACTCCCACTACCACCTAATACTCATCGCTAACCCCTCACAGAGAAGGGCGAACCCGCACCCCTCTCCGCCTACGCCGGCAAAGTCCTCCTCATCGTCAACACCGCCTCCAAGTGCGGCTTCACCCCCCAATACGGCGGCCTCGAAGCCCTCTACAAGAAGATCGAAGCCTCTCACCCCGGCGAGTTCGTCGTCCTCGGCTTCCCCTGCAACCAATTCGGTGGCCAGGAGCCCGCGGCCGACGACAAGATCCAGGAGTTCTGCCAGATCAACTACGGCGTTACGTTCCCCATCTTCGGCAAGACGGAGGTCAATGGCGATAATGCCGATCCGCTGTGGGAGTACATCAAGAGCGAGAAGCCGGGGTTGATGGGCCTGAAGCGCGTTAAGTGGAACTTTGAGAAGTTCTTGATTAGCAGGGATGGAAAGGTTGTGGAGAGGTGGGCGAGCACGAAGAAGCCGGAGACTTTGGAGGGTGATGTCCTGAAGGAGATTGCCAAGAAGTCGGGCGAGGCAGTGAAGTCGGAGCTGTAGGCTGTTAAGATGGAACAAAGGGCGGCGGAGAAGGGAGGGAGGCGGTGTGTGCGCGTCTACGAAGCGGCCGATTGAGTTGGTGCTGTAGCTATGGCTAGGCAGGCATGGCTGAGCGGCGCAGACTCGTTATGCGCCCTACGGCAGATTGAATGTACTGTACGGGTACGGAATGAAACTTCTCACTATAGTTTTCACTGTCACAATCGCCATCGCAACCTTCGTCTGTGAGTAATTCGTTTGCGAGCACATTTGGGGAATGGAAGGGAATCCTCCGGCCAGCGAAGGTTCCACGGCGGGCGATCTTACTGTTTTACCTTCGATATTTAGTCGGACGCCTGCAATTATGGCAGGTATCCTGTTGCGACGACGTAATAGAAGACCGGGATTGCTAGCAGTCTCTGGACAATATAATATAGATATGACCATATACTCTCTCAAAGTATTTTCAGTCTATTACTTAATTCTTGACGTGGAGCATCCCTTTGGAGTCTCACTACCGAGCTATGTTGATTTCGTCTGTATGCTCAATGGTGAGTACTAACGCGATAGAAAGGACGCCTATTCAGACACTCATATTTCAAAGAGCTTATACCCCCAAATAAAGACAGCCAATTACATCCAATGCCATAACCTACACCACTACGCCATCCATAATCGCAGCTAACCTCCTACGTTAATCCCGCCGACGCTCTTCCTCCCGCGGCCCGAGAGCGGCACAGCAGGACTTAATCCCACTAACTCCGATCCCCACAATGGAGCGACAGTTGAAATCTCTCACTTCGGACTCAAGTAAATAAAATCCCACCCAATGCCCACTCCCCAATCCCTCCTTAGTCGCAAATTGGTCTCATATAAGCATTTCTGACATCTCTGGGCACCGCCAGCCACTTTCTTAAACCCAAGACTTCGCCCAATTCCTCCAACTCACGTTTATCATCCATTCATTCCCCTCCCATTTATCACATTTCTCGCAATGGCTGCGCCGTCTTGCAAAAACTGCCTTACAGGGTATATGAAGACTGAGAAACCCACGGGCACGATCTCGACGGTACACGGGCTTAACACCTATGTCGCTACGCCCCCGAATACCCCGAAGGGCGTCATCGTCATGATCCCAGACATCTTCGGGTGGGAAACAAACAACAGCCGTCTCCTCGCCGACGCCCTCTCCCAAGACGGCGATTACCTCGTCTACCTCCCCGACTTCATGAATGGTATTCCTCCCAACCCCCCTTCCTCCTCCCATCGCCCCGAGCTAAACGCATCTAGGCACCGCACCACCCCCAGGCACAATGGAGACAATGGACGCGCTCCTCGGCCCCTCCCCCTCCTGGGCCACAACCGTCTTCTATAAACCCGTTTGGGCTGTCAAGTTTTGCAGCACCGCTATCGTCTTCATGGCACGTAACCGCGACGCCGTCGTGCGGCCACGGATCTTCAATTTCTACCGCGCCCTGCGCGCGGATCCGGCTACGAAAGACCTAAAACTAGGATCCGCGGGGTACTGCTGGGGCGGGAAATATACGATTCATCTATGCCAGGAGGAGGGGCTGGTAGACGCGGGATTCGCGGCACACCCGAGTAAGATGGCGTTTCCGGAGGATTGGAATAAGATTGTGAAGCCGCTGGCGGTGGCGATTGGGGATGTGGATATGGTGATTGGTATTGAGGATGTGAGGGAGATTGAGGGGTTGTTGAAGGAGAAGACGGATGTGGAGAGTGAGGTTAGGGTGTATGAGGGTGCGAAGCATGGGTTTGCTGTTAGGGCGGATCCGAGGGATGAGGGGCAGACGAGGAGTGCGGTGGAGAGTCAGAAGCAGTCGCTGGTGTGGTTTGGGAGATGGTTGGGGCAGAAGTAGGGGGTGGGTGGAGGTTGGGTCTGGTTGTTAGGGGATTTAGTACCTAGGTTGTTTGAAGCTTTATATCAATTTATTGTATTGTTCAAGTTATTATTTTTAACTGCCAGCGTATATTCTGAATTACACCCTCACTTATATTAAAATTATACAGCGTACCTAAACTACATATGGGAATGTGATTTAAACCTTAAAATACAATAAAGCTTATCTCCGTGTAAGCAATTAACTCCATCGTTATTTTCATACAGTAGGCTTGGTGACTTTCTCAGAGCTATATCTCGGTGCGCATCGGCAACCGGGCCGCGTCGGCAGCTCGCGCCTGCACTATGATTGGCTAACGTCCACTCCTCTCCAATAACTCATGTCCCCTTCAGGCAACAGACAAAGAGAGGCGGATTCTCTTATAAGAGCACCAGCGATGCGTGATGGTTTCGGGAGCTTTGATGTTTTGTCTCAGAGTTGAGGCATTGTCGTGATGGCGAACACGAATGAGGATTTGGCGGGATCTGAGAAGGGTGTTGTTGTCCCAACAGAGCCCCAAGATAAAGATGAGGTGACGGTGGGTAATAAAGAGATTCCGAGCTTACACGAGGGCCATGATAGCGAAATCCCCTCAGAGACAACGGCACAGACAGCGGCTGTAGCTGCTCAAAACCCCGCCAATGAACCGCAATCAGAGACACCCATCGAACCAACGGACGAATTCAGCAAAGAATACAGTGTCTTCACAGTCACCCAAAAGAAAATGATTGTCACCACAGCATCATTAGCCTCGCTATTCTCCCCCATGGCTTCTGCGATATACTGTGAGCACTCAACCCCCTCACCTTGGCGGCGCGCATTCTCACATACCTAGACCCATCCCTAACAACCATGGCCAGAGACCTGCACGTCTCAGACGCCAAAATCAACTTAACAGTTACGCTATTCCTGGTAACCCCTCCCCCCCTCTCCTTTCATCCCACGATCTAACCAACCGCCCAGGTAATCCAAGGACTCGCCCCCGCCTTCTTCGCCGACATCGCCGACCGCGCTGGCCGCCGCCCCGTCTACGCGATGTGCTACCTCATCTTCAACGCGGCCAACATCGGCCTCGGATTGCAGAATAATTACACGGCATTACTCATCCTACGTATGGTTCAGAGCGCTGGTTCCTCATCCACTGTCTCCCTCGCCAACGGTGTTGTGGGGGATATCATCACCTCCGCTGAGCGCGGCACGTATATTGCCTTTGCCTCGCTGGCAGGAATCTTCGGTCCTATGATTGCGCCTGTGCTCGGTGGCGCCATTGCGCAGTACGCTGGGTGGCACTTCCTGTTCTGGTTCCAGCTGATTTTCTCATCGGCGGTGTACATCCCTCTACTTCTGTTTATGCCCGAGACGTGTCGGAGGGTAGTGGATGATGGGTCTATTCCGCCGCCGTATTGGTCGAAGAACTTGACGGACACGGTGAGGCATCGGAATAGGGCGAAGAGAGGGTTGGTGGTGGATGAGGTGAAGCAGGAGGAGATTAGGAGGCAGTACCGGATTGGATTCCCGAATCCGCTTGCGACGCTGAGGGTGGTCACTGACCGGGCTACGGCTATTATTCTCATATGCACTGGTGTTGGAATTGGTTGCTTCTATGCCATCAGGTTGGTCCCATCCTCTTCCACACACGTTGAGTCTCTACGCTAACCCCCACTTAGCACCGGCGCCGCAACCGTCTTCTCAACTCACTACAACTTCAACCCCCTCCAAATCTCCCTGATGTTCATCCCTATCGGCGCCGGCAGCGTCCTCTCCGCCCTCACCAGCGGCGGCCTAATCGACTGGAACTACCGACGTCACGCCCGCCGCCTCGGCATCACCGTCGTCAAGAATAAACGCCAAGACCTCCGCAACTTTCCCATCGAGACCGCACGCCTCCAAGTCGGCTTCCCGATGCTCTTCCTCGCCGGCGCAGCCGTAATGTCGTACGGCTGGGCCGTGCGCGCCGGAGCGCCCCTCGCAGCCCCAATTATCGTGCTCTTCGTAGCCGGGTTCGCGCTGACGTTTACGTTCCAGGTACTGAACGTGCTGCTTGTTGATATGTGGCCGGGCCAGGCGGCGGTGGCGACGTCGGCGAATAATCTAGTGAGGTGTGAGATTGGGGCGGTGTTTACGGGGGTTATTGGGCCGTTGACAGGGA